>OY856413.1:243273424-243458424 GCA_963693085.1 Alisma plantago-aquatica | reverse complement strand
TAGTAGGTGCATTCACTCAAAAGTGGGGGAATTGAGGACAGTAGTGGGCGCATCAAGCAAAAGTGGGCGCACTCAATCAAAAGTGAGTGCATTGAGGACATTAGTGGGCGCATCCAATCAATAGTTAGTGCATTCAGGGCAATAGTGTGCGCATTCAATTAATATTGGGCGCATAGAGGGCACTAGTAGGCGCAATCAATCAAAAGTGGGCACACTGAGAGCATTACTAGGTGCATTCAATCAAAAGTGGGCGCATTCAGGGCAATAGTATGCGCATTCAATTAATATCGGGCGAATGGGGGCACTAGTGGATGCATTCAATCAAAAATGGGCAAATTGAAAGCATTAGCAGGCCGCATTGAGAGCATTAGCAGGCTGCATTATGTTAAGATTTGTGATAATTTGCTATTTATGTGTATACTCTAAGAAGTAGGCGCATTCACACTATAATTGGGCGCATTCACACCATAATTGGGTGCATTAGCACCATATTTGGGTGCTTTTCTACATGTTTTGGGTGTTTTATGTTAAAATTTGTGCTAATTTGCTATTTATGCACATATTCTAAGAAGTAGGCGCATTCACACCATGATTGGGTGCATTAGCACCATAATTGGGCGCTTTTCTACAAATATTGGGCACATTATGTTAAGATTTGTGCTAATTTGTTATTTATGCACATACTCTAAGAAGTAGGCGCATTCACACCATAATTGGGTGCATTAGCACCATGATTGGGCGTCTACAAATATTGGGCGCATTATCTTAAGATTTGTGCTAATTTGTTATTTATACACATACTGTAAAAAGTAGGCGCATTGGCAGTAATGCACCTATATTTTTGTGGAATTCGCCCAATTAGCAACGCACTCACTTTCCTCTGCCCTGTTACTTCCCTCCTCACTTCAATCTTTTTTGTTACTTTCCTCCTCTTATGTCATTACTTCCCTCTTTCCTTTTGGCCTCTCTTTATTTCACTCCTTTATTTTTTTCTTCTAAAAAACTTGCAAATAATATTTATTTATTATTTGACTCTTTTTTTCAAAAATATGTCGATATTAGTCTTTGTTCATATGTACTTTTTTAAGGAATCGAATGGTTTTTGTTTCGTCTAAAAATTCATTACGGACTGAAAGTTATAAACAAAATAATGTATTATTTCCCCCCTCCCAAAAAAAAGTACAATCGGCCCGGTGTTGGTAAGGGTGGTTTTGCAACGCGCGCACCCCCTCCCAGCGTCGTGTAAATTAAGTCCATTCATTTTAGAGATTCAAACATATCTCATTGAGAGAGAGAAATGCCACTGTAGGATTGAAGGACTTCAATGCCCAAGAAGTATCGCCACCAACCCAGGTCTTTCATATGGAAGTGTGCTTTAAGGGCATTCTTTATCACAAAATTCTGAGTTGTGTCACTGCTAGTGATGATGATGTCATCAACAGAGATCGGCAAAATGATAGCGTTGGAAGCAATCTTGGAGAACAAGAGGCTATGGTCGTTGAATGATCCGGAAAAACCAATTTCAAGAACGCCACTAAGTTTGTTGAACCATGCCCTCGGTAATTGCTTAGCACCGTAAAGAAATCATTTGAATCGCTTTCGGGGAGACTCTCCCTCAACAATGGATCTTGAAGGTCATTGAATGTAGAACTCCTCCAGATAACCATGGAGGAAGGCATTTTTTATGTCTAGATGGAATAGGGGGCAACCCATACGAGCTACAAGGGATATAACAATCCAGCGAGAGGCCAAATGGGGTTAGATATTTTTGGCTATTTCGGGTGTTTTGGTTATGCAAGAACTTTTCAATTACCTTTTGGGACTTATTTGTAAGTTCCAGATTTCATTAGTTTACTAGTATTTAATATTTATTTTGATAGTTAGGCGACTAGTCGCCAACCCTGGTGTCAATCGTGGTTTTAGTCATTTGTTACTAGATACCCGTCTTTGGGTATATCTCTAGGCATATGTTTGATTATGATTTTAAGTTTCTTGGAATTCTTCTCTCATTATTGGGTATTATACCCCAAAGCCTGAACAGGGTTTAGGTCTAGGACACCCCACCCACACCACTATTAGTCTCCTAAACCCTAGTCTAGGGGCCATCTCCACCATTCATTGGCATTTTAAGCCTAGGTTAGATCCACTCAAGTTTTAAAAAAAAAACATATTGTTCATTTGTTGGTAACAAATGTCATCATTTATGTTCATCTTCCTCCCCTTCTACCATGATCCTCTTTATTCGCAAGTTTCCATGTTTCCCCTCCCTCTCCTATTCCTCTCCTATACCCACACCCCATATTTTCAGGTGCGCGCCTAGGTGGCAAGGCACCCCAAGGGGGTGTGCCTTGCATGTACCTTAACTTATAAGTTCCTTGAGTCCCTTTTTGGATCCATATATTGGTCTTGTATTACCTTTTAAGATAATAGTATTCAGATTAATTATTAATGTTAGAAGCCTCATTCCTCTATATCTAGTACTTTATGCCACTTACAACAAGTGTCATAGTTGCAAAGTTTTGCACTTGAGTGTATACTCTTATTGGAGTTTATCTAGAGATTATATTGAGGATTAACTATGAATATCAATGTATATAACATATATTTATATAGGGGGAAATACTTGTAATACATCAAAATATGTTTTCATTATATAAAACGGTTGGACTGAAATATATAAAAAACTATGTCGCCTAAGCACCACCAAGGCATGTCTAGGCGTCAAGGTGCCCAGCCCATACTTGTCAAGGCACTCGCCTAGGCGCGCCTAGGCGGCCGCCTAAGCGGCAAGGCGTCCCAGGGCTGCACCTAGGCGAGGACGCTTTATTTATAATGCTACAGTGACCTAGTTTTGTGGGTCTGGTTGTATATTCACTTATTTTAATGTTTGATATGGCTACACCAATGTTCAAAATTAATAATGTTGCCTATTTTATGTGCCAAATATCACTTTTAATTGGATCTAATACTCTTTTTTGGGTTTGACTGGATCTAATACTCTTTTTTTGTTTGACTGGATCTAATACTCTTAGGACACATTTGATTTTTCTTAGTTTGCACCTTCAATTCAGATTGTACTAAGTAGCTATGCTATGAAGGATAGTGATTACATTGCTTAATACTTGTAGCTATGTATGACAATAAATATATATTTATTTGTTGATCACTCTCTTACATTCTTTACAATAATTCTTTTCGTGTTCTTGACATTATTGTCAATGATAATATATTAGAAATGTAATTGGTTATTTTTTCATACAATAAAATATATATATATATGGGGAGATCGACTATAAATATGTAGATAACTATATATATAACTATACAATGTGTGTATTGTATACTATGAGTGGAGAAAAACCATGACACATGTATATATACATAAAATATATACATAAATTATTTTTTTTAAAGGTCGCTTAGGCGACGCCTAGTCGCGCCTTGACGCAAGGCTTCCAACCCCAATGACGTGCCGCCTTGCCGCCTTAACAAGTATGGCCCAGCCTAAGCGACATAGCGCCTTGCCACCTTAACAAATATGGCAACGCCCCTTCTCCTATTTTTAGCCTTTCTTTGTATACGTCGTGTGCTACAACACGCCATTGCAGCACCACGACTCAATCAGGGAGCAGCAACATCAACAATTTATCATCTAAATCTTCTCCAACTCTTCCTCATCGTCGAGGCCATAGCAGTTGGGCAGGGGTGGCATCAGGATCATCCTCCCCCTTGTCCACCTTGTAGCAGTGTTAAGACATTTCCATGTATGTGTTATTGTATCACAACGCCTAAGTAGGAGGCATTACCCCCCTAAGGCCTACACCCCTGAGGGCGTTGAGGCCTCGTCTAACCCCCCCCCCTCCACATACACAGACACAAGGGCACCATGGCCATAGGTAAGTGTAACTGAATTGAAAGTCTAATAACTATTGTAAAAGATAAAAGTTCAAATAGATTCAACCATCAAGTGTGCTTCTAATGAGTCTTACAGAACTTACATATAGTCATTTAAGACTGACTATATAGACTCAGTGTGGGACTACACCAAACGAATTGACAAAAAACCCAACAATATAAATTAATAACAAATTGGCATGCTCTAAAAGTAAAAATTAAAAGAAACTCAAAGTTAAAGAGCATGAAGACAGAGGTGCATGCACATGTAAGTACGCAAAGATGATGCTTGCCCTACGCTCAAGGACAATCCAATAGGTGTCATAGTCTCCTCTTGTGACTGCTACATGCGCACTGACATTGTTGTTGTTGTTGTAAAGTAAAAGAGGGCTATGTGATATTTGATAAGAGGAATCCCCCTTCTTTATATAGAAGGGGGAAGCGGACAGACTTCAGACTAAACCCTAATGGGCCAAGACATTGTTGAGCCCATATACAAATAGACTCAGATAACCTAATTAACTAAATTAACTAGAGTCTCTAATACTCCACCTCAAGTTGAAGCTTGGGAGAATCCTAAGTCAGCTTGCAAACAGACAGATAGACTAAAGATAAAGAAACATAATAAATAGATAAACCCAAGCACATACAAGAATGTTTCTCCCCCTCATAATTACAATAAAGTACTCATCACTCAAATACTCCCCCTCAAGTAGATAGCCCAAAGCAGGTATGCAAGCAGGTCGAATTTGAAGCATGTCGCATGCAGGTGCAGGTCGCAAATAAGCAGTAGAAGCTTCTTGATCAAAAGGATGTGGCATCTGTAGTAAACAATAGCAAGAAAGTATTAGAGTCTTCATCACAGTCACTATCGTCGCTAGTGCTGGTTCACAATAAAATAGCCCAGAGAGTGTTGGTTCACAATATAGAAGTCCAGAGAGTGTTGGTTAACAATATAAAAATCCAGAGAGTGTTAGTTCACAATAGAAAAGTCCAAAGAGTGTTAGTTCACAATATAAGTCCAGAGGGTGTTGGTTCATATTATAAAAGTCCTGAGGGTGTTGGTTCACAGGAGAAAAGTCTAGAGAGTGTTGGTTCACAGTAGAAAAGTGAAAAGAGTGTTGGTTCACAGTAGAAAAATCAACGTGTGCAAGGCACAGACAATGTCAACACACAAATAAAGCACAGAGAAAAAGTAGAAAGTAGAGTCAACGTAGTTGGATAGAAGACCATCAGGTTAAGCAAGCAGTAGACAAGAAGCTCCAGATAGTAAGTTATTCAAGAAGCATATAACAATAAAAGATTTTCAGATGCAAATATCAATAGTCAAAATTCACAAGCTCTTCAAGAAGTCTATAAAGATTCACATATATATAAAGTAGCAGAACATAATCTTCCTCTCCTCCATCTTATCACTCCTCTATTTCTCCTCTCACACCAACCACGGAAGGAACCAAGAGTGGTTGGGGTGGAAAAGAAACACTTTAGAAAAACATAGGTCGTAGCACTGTCGGGGGGTTTGGGGGCTCGGCCCCCCAATTAGAGGGTCCCAAAAAATTAGGTCTACAATGATTTTTGAAGAGAAATCAAGCACAAATCTTCATACATATTAATACCATGAAGGATAAAATTCATCCAAATTTGCACATATTTTGTCTATGTTCTGGCCTTACAGGCCCCCAAGAGTGCATGATTAACCTTGAATAGACAATTTATTGTTTATTAGGAATTAACTCACAAGTTTTCCAGTTTAGGATTAATTTGCATGTTTCAAGTTTTATCTAAGTTTAGTTAACTGATTGGCAATTTGGTGCATCATACCTAAGCTAGGGCTCCACTCCTAGTCTCTATAAGTACCTCATCTTGGGGGTATTGTCCAATCAGAGTATTTTTTTATCAATTGATTTTACTTGTTCCCTGTGAAGTGTGAACATATCCTGTCAATTAGTACTTGATCCTAAATTACAAACCCTAGCTTTAAATCTAGCCCCTCATTCTCCCCAGACAAGAAATAGGAAGAAGACGAGTTGTACTTGTTGGTTGTGCCTCCGCATCATATAGTTTCCTTCCATGTCCAGCCATCCTTTCCCCTTCAGCCACATAGGCTACCACCCCCTACCGCTCATCCTCTCCTTATTGAGGAGCCATGTTTTTTCAACCTATACCTTTACCCAACAATGATGCAACCTTAGCAAGAGCATCTCCAACAGCTATTGGCAACGGGGAGCTAGCAACTGGTGCAAGGGTCACCACCGATTGTGGACGTTAGAGTCCCCCTCTTGTGTTCTCCTCCCCCTTCCCCTTCCACTCTCAATTTCCTCCCTTGCAGGCACAGCAAGTTGTCACATGCTCCCCCCCCCCTCCAGTGCCCTTAGCTTCGACATCCTCTCCTCCTTCCTGGGTCTCTCTTGATTATCTCTACAATCACAAATAGTGGTCCCACCATTGTTGCCCTTTCGTGTTTACCCACCACAGCTCTTCACGTGGTCACTAGGCAAATAGTGACGACCACCAATTCTATATCAATTGTCTCCCTTCTCTATTAGTAGTCTACTCCTGCTACTCCCTATTCAATCGTTTATTTTTGTCATTCATCAACATGGGGAACCTACAATAGCCAACAAAGACCGACAATCTAAAGTTCACTTCCGCATCCCAAGTTCCCAACCTATCACGTGATTCCCTTCTGCAATATCTACTTGTGGACACCCCGCTCAGCAATCATAGTGTGCAATTAGATTACGATGGCAAGAACACTGAGACAAAAGTCTCATTGTAGGACATGACAACCTCAAACATACTTGGGCTATAGTGTGGAAGACGCGAGACCAAATTTACTACTTTCTAGTTCAAGAAAAATAGGTGACGGGCATCAAAAGTGGAAATCTCTACACACGTAACACTGCAGCACTAGGGATCATTTTTGAGACACAACCGCCAGCTATGATGTTATACACATACCACAATGTCGCACAACACCTCTTTCGTCACACTTCAAATTATGAAGCCATTTCAGATCATCATAAAGACCCCAAGCAACCATAGCAACAAGTTCAGAATTCAACAAGTTTTCGGCTGGCCAGAAAAAAAATCAGAATTCGGAAAAAAATAGAAAAAATCGTGAAAAGATCGATATATTTCGGTCAAAGTTCAGTCAACTATTCAAAAATAATCGAGAATAAGTCAGCTATATATATGTATATGCATATATATACTTATATATGTATATTTATATATATATATATTTATATATATATATATATATATTTATATATATATACATACATGTATATATGTATATATAATATATACATACATGTATATATATACACATATATACATACATGTATATACATGTATACATATATACGTACGCATATATATACATACATATCAGATACAAATGTAACTATTAAGATCACTGGACATACAATCTTATTGAGTGAAAAAAGTAGGAAAAGGATTTAAGAATAGTTGAATAATAACAATGGACTATCGGGAGAGTGGGGGGTTGGAGATTTAGTGTATATCAGGAGTTCTCTTTGTACATGGATTGCTAAAAAAAGAGCAAACAACTTAATAGAGAAAAATCGTGAAAAAACGTGAAAAGTCACGAAGAATCGTGAAAATCGTATAAATCGCAAAAAAGCGGGAAAATCGTGAAAAGTCGCAAAAAATCAGAAACTGATGTATTAATGGTGGTGAACATTCGGGAGCCTTTGAAATCGTGAAAAATCGCCGATTTTTCGTAAAATTCGGAGACTTTTGTTGCTATGCAAGCAACAAGTACCACCGTTGATGCAAAAAGAGACATTACAGATTCTAAGGCTTTTCTTCCTGCCAACGAGTCTGGGGATGATAAAGAGGACAACAACGACTAGTGGAAGTCACTATTCCTAGTTCCTAAAGCACCGAAGCCTCCCCATCCAAAACCTCGCCATTCCAATCTCATGCCACTATCTGCAACGTGGACAATTGAAGATGCCACTCAGCTCAAAATACTCAATAATGGCTTATAATTCGCAATCAAGGGGAACGATATTGGACAAGTTGTGTATTCAGCCAATGTTCAAGTCCCAATAACCTTTAAACAACCAAATTAGGCTTGACATTATAATTTATTTTTAATAGGACTTAATTCACAAGTTTTCTAGTTGTATGACTTGTTTGCATGTTTTGAAGTTTTGAAGTTTTTAGGTTTTATTATTTAGTTGGGTATTTAGTGTTATTAGCTCGAGTCTAGGTTTCAGTACCTGTCTATAATACCTAGACTCAAGGCAGCCGTGCAAAGTTGAATTATTTTGATGAGTTAGAACAAATTTTATTATTACCTAGGACTTACCCCATGAATATGAGTCATTGTTTGGTGTTAAAGGCTTGTTGGAAAGCTTTCCTTTGAGGTACCATATAAAGTTGCTGCGACGTTCTAGCTAGGAAAATTGCATAAAAAATGATAAATAGGTGTGTTAAGAGCCCCAATTTTCCCGAAAAGAATTCAAGAGGCTGGGTAAGGGGTTGAAGTCACGTGTAATGTGTATATGTATATATTCATCCTTGGTACTTCGGTAGCAAGACAGGAGCATAATCTTAGCAAAAATAAGTTCCACGAATCAAAGGCTTCAAAGCGGTAGAAATCTGAAGAAGTCAAATTATCTTACAAGTGTAACTTCATCACCTTGGCTGATACCATGTCGTTCCTCTTTGCGGCCTCTTTTATCGCCTTCTGCACCTTTTTCTCCTCCCGTTGGACATCTGTCACAGGAGAAAATGAAAGAGCAATAAGAATGGGATAACGGTCTTTGTTTCGCCAACGCCAAGCTAGTCAAAACTGGCAGCCCTAAGAAACAGCAACTCGTTCCTTATTTCGAATGGACTGGTGTGTATGGGAAGAGAAGTGATGTTTGCCTAGTATCTGGCGGTCGATGCCCCGGCTCTCCTGGCGCAAACGCCTCTGCCACACGCGGAGCTGCTCCTGCGGCGTCGGCCTTGGCCGCAGTAGGTTTTTTACCGCTTCCATCTCCAATTCTACGACGAACCACCGGCTTTGGCACTCTTAGACCGATCCCAGCAGTAGGTGGAAGACAGGAAAACGATCGTCAAGAGGAAAGGTACTGACGAAAGTGAATTGCAAAGTCGTCTGATGTGCCGGAGTGCTTCCTGATATGATGGGCCTAATCAGTGCTTCCCCTGATGGCAGGGAAAGTGGAATTGGAGAGTCGTCTGAGTCCGGCTGCTTTACAGGTCTGATCTGTAATTCGGTTCGTCGGCAACTGCCCGCGGCGGCGGGCCGGCGGCAGAGCCACCTGTGCGGTTAAGGCGAGCCTAGTCGCAACCTGGTCCCCAAGCCCAAATTAATGTGTTGTCGGTACAAACTGACCTGATAGGTGAACTGTTTTTACTTAAATAGGCTTACGAGAGACGCATGTTTTTTTTTTTTCGAGGAAAGGTAAAGTCATATATTGATGGCACATCAAGCAACCAAAAAAACTCACAGAATGTTTGGATAAGCAACATAGTTAAAAATTGAAAAAAGCTAGCAGATAAAGCAATGTTATGATAATAAGGGGGAGGCACCCCATAACAAGCCTCTAGGTGTTATGAAGATGATGAACCCAAGTTTGAAAATAAAGACATTCGCCTGAAAGAGGAATCATAGTTGTTGTTGAACCAAACTGACACCGGTCTAATCATCAACCATGGTTTTGAGATCACATAGAAAAGCAGCATCAGATTCGCTTTCCTCGGAGTTGTCCTGACCTCCATCTGCTTGGTTACCTGCATTTTGTTAGGATGTAAAGATCGACATCTATTTGAGATATAATATTTTTAGCCAAGTTTTTCTTGTTGTTGAAAATTATGTTGTTTCTTTCTTTCCATAGATTCCAACTGATTGTGGTGAATAGATCATTGCTTTTGGAATTCTTGTAAAGTCTATTTGGTGTTGTTTGTAAGGGAAAAGTTGCTTCCTTGAGGTCAGAAAGATAGAATCTTATAAAATGTGAGAATATATTTTTGGAAAAAATGTACTTAAAGAAGATGTGGTCAACTGAGTCACTATTTTTTTCACAAAGTGCACATCTAAATGGGCCAATGAAACCCTTTTTGGTGATATTTTCTCATGAGAGGAGCTTGTTGTGTAGCAGAAGCCAAAGGAATGTTTTGTATTTTTGAGGCCATTTTTGTTTCCATATCTTTGATGAAGATGGGGAGAGACCTCTGTAGGAGAGGAAGGTGTAGGCAAGTTTAACCGAGTATTTTCTGCCCCATTTCCAAGTGATAGTATTTGAGGTGTTATTTTCCATGGATAGAGTTAGATGTCTGAATTCATTTTGACTGATCTGAGAAAGAATACATCTTTTAAGGGAATTCGATCTATTGCTGGTGATGAGCGGTAGAGCTTTGTCAATCTTTATGTTGAGGAGTTTATTTGGAATGATCCAATTTGGTCTGAGATTTATGATAGAGTTGTTTTCAAACCATGGATCAAACCAAAAGGAGATATTTTTGTGTGAGTGAGGTGGAGTGTTTATGATTTGTGTTATCGTATGGATGTTTTTATTGATGAATTTCCAAAGTGGGGAGGCTATTTTCTGAGGGGTTTGGTGCCAGGGTGGGGAGCCTTGGTAATATTTGTATTTGATGAGATTGGTCCAGATTTTTTCTTGTTTTGAAGCAGACTATCAATGATTTTGGCAATAAGGCAGAGAGAGTGTGTTTCAATGTTGATGATTCCCCAACCACCTTGTTCAAGAGGAGCTTGTATGGTTTTCCAATTCACGAGATGGTAATGTTTCCTTGGTTTGTCCAGATTGTGGAAGTTGTTCCACAGAAAATTTCTCCTGATTTTATCTAAAATGGATTTTGTTTTTGAGGGCAGGGGAATGCAGCTCAAGAAGTGGGTTGTAATTGGAGTGATGACACTGTTTAAAAGGGTAAGCCTACCCGAAAGGTTAAGGAAGATGTTTGTCCAGTTTGTGAGTTTCGTGTTTATTTTTGATATGATGGGAGTGCATATAGCATTTGTAATGTTGTAAGGAGTGATAGGTAGTCCCAGATATTTGACAGGGAATTCTTCAGTCTTGCATTTTAGGAGGTTTCTAAAGTGCTCCAAAGTCGATTGATTTATGTTTACCCCAAAGATGGATGATTTCTGAATATTTTTTTTTAGCCCAGAAATATATGAAAAGATGCCAATGATCCTAAAGATATTTTGAAGGGAGGACTCATCTGGGGAGGAGAAGATAATGGTGTCATCTGCAAATTGAATGATATTCTCCTTACAAACATCAGGAGAGGAGATAAGACCATTTTGTTTGCCCAGCTGGATCATGCGGGAGAGGATAGTAGTCAGGATGATGAAAAGATAAGGAGAGATAGGGTCCCCTTGTCTAAGTCCATTTGAGTTATGGAAATAACCAAAAGGAACACCATTAATGATAGTGGAGAAATGGTTTGTTGATATACAAGCATGGATCCAAGAAACCCAAATGTCAGGAAAACCAAAACCCTTAAGAGTTTTTAAAAGGCACTGCCAATTAACCAAGTCAAAGGCTTTTTCAAAGTCAAGTTTTATGGCTAGAAGGGGGGATTTATTTTTGTGGCAAAGGTGAATCGTTTCATTTACCATCAAGAATGCATCTTGAATACTTCTGTTTTTGAAGAAAGCAGATTGATTAAGAGGGATGATGTGTAACATCCCTGACCTGGGTTATGAGTTAACCCTAGGTGTTTTGCCTAAATATGTAATTAAATCTTTGTGATTAACTCTGAGCATGTAATTAAGTTTCTCAGAAACATATATTTCAGTATTTGCTCCTTTTTATTTAAAGTTGTAGCATTGTTTTGATATATAGGGACCTATGTGCAATTTACCCAGTTGGAAGGGTCAACTTGCAATTTGCACATGTTGAGATGTTCCTTTGATGTTGAGACATCATGAGAATCTTTTTGGTAAAGTTTGAGGGATTTCCCAAGCTAGGGCGCCAAGGTGCAGCTGTGGAAGCAATCCCGGTGCTTGAAACCTTAATTTGGGGTAAAATGCAATTTACCCAAATTAAGGGATGCAAATTGAGAAATATGTCATCTAATGTACCTTTTAGACTCTTGCCATCATTAAGAGAAGAAATGATGAGGAATTCACCTCATTTGAGTTATCAGGTTATGAAATATGCCTTGTGATTGAATAATCAGGGTATATGTGCAAAAGCTCTTTATGTATGTACCTTATTATTAAATTGTTCTTCTTTGCCTTCTTTTCTAGACCTTAAGATAAGGTTTGTCCTTAGAATAAGGAGGAAGGGACGAGCAAGTAATGAAGGAAGGACTTAGTTGGAATTAGGGGAAACTTATGGGCCTTTAATGAAACATCACCCAAGTATTTATACACTTTACTTCTCTAAGCAAAGAAACCTTTCCTTCATGCATATCACTGTTTCCTCTTTGCTTGGCCGACTAAGGACTATCTTGGAGCTCAAGAGGAACGACCAAGGGTGCAAGGTAGGTTTGAACCCCTCTTCTTGCCTAATTCCATGGCTAGAACTCGAATTCAAGGTCATCTTCATGGCTAACTCTTGAAACCCTACCTTTCTAGCCGTCTCTTTTCATCCTTCCTTGGAGTTTTCACCTTGGCCAACCTGTGGGAACTCACGGACGCCATTAGAGCTTGGATCTTGAAAGCTTGGAGCTCAATGAGCAAGCTTTAGGCGGGTTTTATAACTCTAAACCCATGCTTTACTATATACATCTCTTATATGCAGTTAGATGATAGTTCTTCATGTTTCCCTACTTTCCCTGCTATTTTTGCAAGAAAATCCATGGGGTATCCGGACTGATCTTGAGCTAGGAGATGAAGGCGTGATTTCCAAGAAAAACCCACCGCTTTTCACTTCCTTAAACGGTCTCACCAGTTTGCTCTCTCGGTCTCAAAACCGCGAGGTGAGCAAACGGTCTCTAGACCGCGACAGGGCAAACGGTCTCCAAGACCGTTTGGCCCCGTTGACCGAGCGTGGACCGTATAAGAAATCTGTTCCTAATTATATAAGCTAATTACCCTCAAAATTTGGGAGGCTAACTCTAAACGAATCGGGAGATATGACCTTTTTAAGTAACAACTTTAAATGAATTTATTCCTGATTTTCAAACGGTCTGAAATTGCCTTTTTGGGCAAACGGTCTCAAGACCGTGTAAGGTCGTTGACCAGGCGTTGACCGTATGAGATTACTGTTCAAAATAATGTTAATTAACAAATCACCAAGTTTGATGGTCTAATTCCAAACAGGCTAAGAGTTGAAGGGTGAATACTAGGGCTAACCCTAGGTGAAATCAGTACTGAATTTATGGTGACCTCATTAGGGTTTTTTAGGGTTGATTGACCTAAACGGTCTCAAGACCGTTTAGGGGTCACCCAAACGGTCTCAAGACCGCGAGGGCAATCAACCATGACCGTTTGGAGGTCTGGGGTCAAGATTAGTTGACCAATTGAAGGTACAATTACACCAAATTACATTGCAATTAAATATTGATATGATCATCAACTCAATAAGTTAGACCTTGATGAATTTGCACTAGAATCCAAAATTGGATGGGTAAACGGTCTCAAGACCGTTTGGAACTCATCCAAACGGTCTCAAGACCGAGAGGACAATCACCCAAGACCGTTTGAAGGTCTAGGGTTAAGTAATTTGACCAATTGAGGACCTAATTGCAAATAAGTTGTCAATATAATCAAATTCTGTTTTGTGGTTCAATCATGGTCCAACCCCTATCAAATCACCTTAGACCTTGATGAAATCTTGGGCAAACGGTCTCAAGACCATGTGGGGTCCACCCACATGATCCCAAGACCGTTTGGGCCAAGATTGGGCCCATTTGGAGCTCAATTGAAGGATTCAACCTTGTGTTAGTGCACATTGTTGAGTGTTGATGGGTGAACATTGATAGACCCTAATTGAATCGACTTCAACCCTAATTGGTCAACCATTGAGGGTCAATTGAATGACCAAGTGGTCAAGCATAATATAAATTGACCCAATCCATAAGTGTTCAACATGGATCTGACCTTTTGAGGGCTTCAACATGAGTTGACATTATTGGTTGTATCTTTGAATCTTGTTGATGGTCCAAGTGGTTGAGACCATGTGAGCTCGCGGTCTCAAGGTCGAGAGGAGGCTCGCGGTCTCAAGGTCGTGAGGAGTCTCACAGTCTCAAGACCGAGAGGAGGCTCATGGTCTCAAGACCACGAGGGGCCTTGCGGTCTTGGGGTCAAAGAAGGGCAAACGGTCTTCATGACCCTCGCGGTCTTAACCTCAAGATGAGTCTTCGCGGTCTTGAATCAATGGAGGGCTCGCGGTCTTGGAGGAGGAAGAGGCCTCGCGGTCCTGAGGTCAAAAGTGACCAAACGGTCTACACATCCTCGCGGTCCTAATGTCAATTGGTCAAAAGGTCAACTCAACCAATGGGTCTCAAATCGATTGAGGGTTGATGGTTGAGATCAATCAAGATAATTCAAGTTTGACTTCATTCAATCAATTGATGATATAAATGGTTCAATGTTGCCCTAATCAAACCCTAATGATAACCTAGGATATTAAGGGGTTAATGGACTAAGGTTTTGACCATGATGATGATCAATGGGGTGAATTACCAAAATACCCCTGATGGGTAAATTAAGTAATACCTTGATCAAATCAAACCCTAATCACATGATAGTGATGTTTTGGGCTATGTTAGCCTATGATGACTTAATCCGACCTGATCTAGAGTGATGTTGACATCACCTAACCTTATGATGAGAGAGAAAGTACTTATAGAGAGAGAAAGTACTTCTAGAGAGAGAAAGTACCCTTTTCAGGTGAAAATTCAATTAAAGCATCTCCAATGCACAGGAATGAGCATAATTAGGGTATGATCCACCTGTGTGAGATTATAGAAACCCTAATTATGATAAATGATGAACCTTTAACTAATCTAAGAGCATCAATGAAGATGTTACTCATACATGATGATGTTATGAGTTCAATTCACCTTAATGTGAATAGTAAACCCTAATTCAAGGGTGATGACATGTAATGTGAATAGTAAACCCTAATTCAAGGGTGATGACATGTAATGTGAATAGTAAACCCTAATTCAAGGGTAATGGCATGATTTTGAATATTAAACTCTATTTGATGTGAATTAGAGATTTAACTCTTATAACAAGAGTAGGAAGTATATTCCTTATTTTTGTATTACCTTTATCAGTTGTATTAACCATGCAGGTTCTGATATGAAGGTAATCATATCCAGGTATGGATGTTGATGTTATATTCATTAAAGGCATGTTGTTAGCCTTATGAATAAGTAAAGTAATCTGATGTCTTGTCAGTGGCATCCTATGTTGATAATGGGCTGTGAGAGCCATGAATACCATCAAGGTCATGCCTTAGAGATGACTTGTGATGAGGATAATGAGAAATGATGATTGATATGAGTTAGGCCTGTTACATTTAGTATTCTTCTTTTATAGCTGCTATGCTATTGTTATTGTTTGAAGAACAATGTATGCTGTTAAAGAATACTGAATGTACCTAACTAATCAAGTATAATGTAGAGCCCTGATCATAGATCCATCATTGTCAGAGATTAAGTGATGGTGAAACAGGTTTTCCTCAGGGAACTCCTGGAGCACATACTTTTGAGTATGTGGGGTACATGGATGTGTAGAACCTTACATCCTAGTGTAGGAAAGTGATGTAGATGTGTAATCCATCCATCCTTCACTATATTTCCATACCGTATCAGTGGTAGGTAAACATGAAACCTCCTGATGACGAATAAAGCACAGATATCTGTATAAGTGGTAGGTAAATATGAAACCTCCTGATGACGAAGAGAGTACAGAACGCCACTGTGACTCTAGAATAGCGAAGGACCAGTTTACCCTGGTGAGCTATAGTAGTAGAGACATGAGATGTCCTACAAGTGATCCTCTTACTGACTGAGGAAGGTGAAGGTCATGAGAATTCAGCTCTCTTAATGACCTATGTATGATACTGATGCGACTTCTCAGCGATCAGTTGGGGTATGAGTGGTAAGCCTCATCTCCACAGGGCATAATGTTGTTTGTAAAACATAATCAACCATGTAGTATAACTTGTTAGAGATAACTCCAAGTTAGTTGATTGATGTTACATTGCAATAGTGTTTATATTCTCCATATCTCCTAAATTGTAGAGATCTTGTTATACCTGCAACGGTTATAGAATAATTTGAAGGCTTTACTGCTTAAGATATTCTTTGATGTTATAATAAAGCTTCTGGCAAAGAGTTATAACTCTCGCTGGGACAATTATGTATAATTGTCTCACCCCGTAGACTTCAACTTTTTAGGTGGACGTCGGAGACGAAGGAACCAGCCTACAGGTGACCAGTTTCAGCAGCAGCACCAGGGGCAGCAGTAATCTCAGGTGGAGATTGTCCTGCCATGTGGTGTAGTTAGAGTCAGTCCTATGTGTCCTCTGTACTCTCAGGTCTTGGAGTCTTTTGTATAGTGATCTTGAGATTTTGTATCTTGATGTATATAATTACTCAAGAAGTAATTATCCTGAGATGTAAACAGTTTATCTCTCTTTATGAAAGAAGCTTTTATGGATCTAAGCTATTGTCTCGAAAAGTTTTAATTTCCCGTGATTTTTGTCTTCCGCTGATTACCGATTCGCTTCCGCTACGTTTTAATCGTGTTTATGTCATGGTTGGAGATCAGAGCCCACAACTAGTGGTATCAGAGCTCTAGGTCAGTTGAGTCTACAGAGGCATAGGACTTAGGATGTCGAGTCTATCTTTAGTACTCCTTCCTTATCTAAATAGAACCTTCTGCTCCTCAGGAGAAGAAGATACCTAAGGATGTCAGAACATCGTGATGAGTACGTGGCAGAGAGTAGTGCTAGTGCACCTCGAGGCGGTGCAAGGGTTCCGAGGATAGAACAACCTGCACCTGAGTCGCCAAGAGAGCCACCCCAGTTCGACCCAGCTGACATGAGTAACCCAGCTGTACAGATGATGTTCGGGCAGTTCATGACTGCCATGACACATATAACCGATAGGATGCCCATTCCTGCACCTAGGGCACCTGTCTAGCATGAAGCACAAGGTATCGGTAAGACATTCGAACGACTTCATCGTGTCGGAGCTACCGAGTACTTCGGAACAGCCGACCCTGCAGATGCTGACTTATGGTTGACAGAGTTGGAGAAGGCTTTCAGGATTCTTATGATTCCGGAAGCTGAGAAGGTTAGACATGCTGTCTATCTTCTCAAAGGCAGTGCTGGTCACTGGTGGAACATGGAAGAGCAGAAGAGGCCTGGAGTAGAGTTCTCATGGGAAGAGTTTCGTCGGGAATTTATCAAAAGATACTTTCCAAAGACCTTCCTAGATGAGAAGATCTCTCAGTTCGAGAAACTAAGGCAGGGTATGATGAACATTAGTGAGTATGAAGCTAAGTTCATGGAGTTGTTGCGGTTCTGTCTGCACATGGCTGCTACGGATGAGGAAAGAATCAGAAGATTCGAGAAGGGTTTGAATTCTGATATGTCAACCCATGTGTCTGCCTTAGAAAACAGAGAGAGATTCTCTACCTTCGTTGAGTCAGTCCGAAGGATAGAGAGATCTGTGGTTGAGAAGAGACAAACCCATAAAAGATATCCACAGTTCCAGGGTTCTTCATCTAGGGATTCCAAGAAACCTAGATTCTCTGCACCTAACCCTCCACCACCCAGATCGAGTTTTCAAACTCAATGGACACCAAGCAGAGGTAGAGGACGGAGTCAACCGATTCAAGGGACGCACAGTTCTTCATCAGTGTCAGTTACTAGACCACCCAGACCACAGCAACAGGAGAAGAGTTGCTACAACTGTGGTAAGGTGGGACACTTAATGAAGGATTGCCGTTCTAGGCCTGTCGGTGTGATACAACAAACCCCGAGATAGAATCAACAGGGATCTCAGAATAGACAACATCAAGGAGCAGCTCGAGGACGTGGACAAGCGTCTCAAGATGGATCATCAGCACCACCTCAACACCAGGCGACTGCGAGGTTCTATGCTATGAACCCACCTGAGGCAGTGGTCAATCCACGGGTAGTGGCAGGTCAGATGAAACTTTTATATTCTGATATGTCTACATCCTGTGTTGTATCCATTCTGATTGATCCGGGTGCTACGCACTCTTTCATCACTCGTGAAGTGATTCGTAACTGCAATATGACTATTAGTCATAGGACAGATAGTTTGTTGATAGAGACTCCGTTAAGTGGGTCTGCCGTTTTGCAGGAGGTATGTTCTCCCTGCATCCTTTTCTTTTCTGACCGTCGCATTCAAGTGGATCTTATACCACTTGATATGCAGGGATTTGATATAATCCTCGGGATGGATACCTTAGAAAGGTATAGAGTTGTCTTGGATTGTGAGTCCAAGTTGGCTGTGTTTGCTGATGAAAGCAACACATGGATCTTTCAAGGAGAAAGAAAGATTCTGCCCACCTGTCTTGTATCAGCAATGGTTGCTGATAAGCTGTTGAGGCAAGGATGTTATGCATTCTTGGCCCATGTGGTAGATGTTACCAAGGAAAGTTCCAATCCTGCCGAAGTTCCTATAGTCAGGGAATTCAAAGATGTGTTTCCTGAATAACTTCCTGGTATACCACCACCCCGGGAGATTGATTTTGAAATTAATATGATCCCAGACACAAAACCCATAGCACAAACTCCGTATAGGATGGCACCTGCCGAGATGGCAGAACTCAAGAAACAGCTTCAAGAGTTACTTGAGAGAGGTTTTATCCGACCGAGTACTTCACCTTGGGGTGCTCCGGTCTTGTTTGTTAAAAAGAAAGATGGGTCAATGCGGTTGTGCATCGACTACAGACAACTCAATAAAGTAACAATAAAGAATAAGTATCCTCTGCCGAGGATTGATGATCTCTTTGACCAGTTGCGTGGAGCAACAGTCTTTTCAAAGATAGACTTGAGGTTTGGATATCATCAACTCCGTATTAAGGATAGTGACATATCCAAGTCTGCCTTTAGGACAAGATATGGTCACTATGAGTTCACAGTTATGTCGTTTGGACTAACCAATGCACCAGCTGCATTTATGGAACTCATGAATAGAGTTTTTTGACCTTTCCTTGATCAGTGTGTTGTCGTCTTCATAGATGACATTCTGATCTATAGTAAGGATGCTCACCAGCATGAGCAGCATCTTCGCCAAGCTTTGACCTTGCTAAGAGAACATAAGTTGTATGCTAAGTTTAGCAAGTGTGAGTTCTGGCTGCCGGAAGTATCTTTTCTTGGACATGTAATATCTGCCTCAGGAATTCGTGTTGACCCTACGAAAGTAGAATCTGTTCTACAGTGGGAACAACCGAAGACACCGATGGAGATTTGAAGTTTCTTGGGGTTAGCTGGCTATTATCGAAGGTTCATTAAGAACTTTAGTTCTATAGCTTTACCTTTGACCAAGTTAACCCGGAAAGATGTTCCTTTTTCTTAGAGTGATAAGTGTCAACAGTCTTTCCAGTTGCTGAAGGAGAGATTGACAAGTGCACCTGTGCTAGTGCTACCTGAACAAGGAAAAGGATATGTAGTCTTCTGTGATGCTTCCAAAAATGGACTAGGATGTGTGTTGATGCAGGATAAACAAGTGATTTCTTTTGCTTCCCGACAGCTTAAGAAACACGAGGAGAATTATCCAACACACGATCTGGAGTTAGCTGCTGTGGTTCATGCTTTGAAGATCTGGAGGCATTATCTCTACGGAGAGACATTCCAAATCTTCACAGACCACAAAAACCTTAAGTATATCTTCTCTCAGCATGAGCTCAACATGAGGCAACGTCGCTGGATGGAGTTAATCAAGGACTATGACTGTACAATTGATTACCATCCAGGCAAGGCCAATGTTGTTGCAGATGCCTTGAGTAGGAAATCAGCAACATCAACCATGAATAGAGCACAACTAAACTCTTTAGTATGCTCTAGGAGAGATATGCTTATCTCTTTAAGGCAAGACAATGTACAGTTGAAGGTGTCATTTTTAGCCGGTTTGTTGGCTGAGATGCATATTAAACCTACCCTAAGAGAGCAGATTAAAGAAGCACAGCTAGGTGATGTTGCAGTTCAGCAGATTAGATCTGAGTATGGAAATGAGAAGCAAGATGGTTTTCATGACTCAGAAGATCAATTAGCTTGTTATAATGGAAGAATGATAGTGCCGGATGTGGACAACTTGAGGAAGTTAGTCCTGGAAGAAGCCCATTCTTCCATGTATGCTATGCATCCAGGGAGCACCAAGATGTATCGGAGTTTAAAAGATCTGTATTGGTGGACTGGGATGAAAAAGGACGTTGCAGAGTTTGTTCTGAGGTGTCCTGTGTGTCAGCAAGTTAAAGCTGAACACCAGAAGCCTGTAGGGACAATGCAACCTTTACCCATACCACAGTGGAAATGGGACCATGTGACCATGGACTTTGTTGTTGGCCTACCCAGGACAAGCAAAGGACATGATTCCATTTGGGTAATTTTTGATAGGTTGACTAAGACAGCACATTTCTTACCTTTCAAAACAACCTATTCTGCTGAAAGGTTATCAGAGTTGTATGTTAAAGAGATAGTGCGTTTGCACGGAGTTCCTGTCACAATAGTTTCTGACAGAGGCCCTCAGTTTACAATTCGTTTTTGGGAACAGTTACACCAAGCCTTAGGCACCAAGCTAAGGTTTAGTACGGCCTTTCATCCATAGACTGATGGACAGTCGGAAAGGACCATACAAACCTTAGAAGACCTGTTACGAGCATGTGTTCTCCAGTTCACCGGAAGTTGGGATTTACACCTAAGCTTGATGGAGTTTGCCTATAACAATAGCTATCAGCATAGTATTGATATGGCACCTTATGAAGCCTTGTATGGTAGACGTTGTAGATCACCTTTGTGTTAGTTTGAGACTGGTGAACATCAGTTGTTAGGTCCTGACCTTGTGCAGAAGACCACAGAAAAGATTAAAGTAATACAACATAAGATTAAGATTGCTAAGGATAGGAAGAAATCTTATGCTGACAAACGTCGTAGACCTTTAGAGTTCCAGGTTGGAGACAGAGTGTATCTCAAGGTCTCACCTTGGAAAGGGGTCCTTCGTTTTGGAAGGAAAGGGAAGTTAGCTCCTAGATATATGGGGCCTTATCCAATCATCGAACGGATTGGAAAGGTAGCATATAGACTAGAGCTACCACCTGAGTTACAGCGGTTACATCCTGTGTTTCACATTTCTATGTTGAAGAAATGTCACCCAGACACCGAGTCAGTTCTACAACCCATGGAAGTAGAATTGAATGATGATATATCCTATGAGGAGGGACCAATGTCAATTCTTGATAAACGAATTAAAAAGTTAAAGAAGAAAGATATAAGTCTTGTAAAAGTCCTCTGGAACCATCGTGGTGTTGAAGAAGCCACTTGGGAGTTAGAGGATGAGATGAGGAGGAAGTATCCTGCCCTTTTCTCTTAGTATGTTTTATCGATTTCGGGGACGAAATCCTTGTAAGGGGTGGATAATTTGTAACATCCCTGACCTGGGTTATGAGTTAACCCTAGGTGTTTTGCCTAAATATGTAATTAAATCTTTGTGATTAACTCTGAGCATGTAATTAAGTTTCTCAGAAACATATATTTCAGTATTTGCTCCTTTTTATTTAAAGTTGTAGCATTGTTTTGATATACAGGGACCTATGTGCAATTTACCCAGTTGGAAGGGTCAACTTGCAATTTGCACATGTTGAGATGTTCCTTTGATGTTGAGACATCATGAAAATCTTTTTGGTAAAGTTTGAGGGATTTCCCAAGCTAGGGCGCCAAGGTGCAGCTGTGGAAGCAATCCCGGTGCTTGAAACCTTAATTTGGGGTAAAATGCAATTTACCCAAATTAAGGGATGCAAATTGAGAAATATGTCATCTAATGTACCTTTTAGACTCTTGCCATCATTAAGAGAAGAAATGATGAGGAAGTCACCTCATTTGAGTTATCAGGTTATGAAATATGCCTTGTGATTGAATAATCAGGGTATATGTGCAAAAGCTCTTTATGTATGTACCTTATTATTAGATTGTTCTTCTTTGCCTTCTTTTCTAGAACTTAAGATAAGGTTTGTCCTTAGAATAAGGAGGAAGGGACGAGCAAGTAATAAAGGAAGGACTTAGTTGGAATTAGGGGAAACTTATGGGCCTTTAATGAAACATCACCCAAGTATTTATACACTTTACTTCTCTAAGCAAAGAAACCTTTCCTTCGTGCATATCACTGTTTCCTCTTTGCTTGGCCGACTAAGGACTATCTTGGAGCTCAAGAGGAACGACCAAGGGTGCAAGGTAGGTTTGAACCCCTCTTCTTGCCTAATTCCATGGCTAGAACTCGAATTCAAGGTCATCTTCATGGCTAACTCTTGAAACCCTACCTTTCTAGCCGTCTCTTTTCATCCTTCCTTGGAGTTTTCACCTTGGCCAACCTATGGGAACTCAAGGACGCCATTAGATCTTGGATCTTGAAATCTTGGAGCTCAAGGAGCAAGCTTTAGGCGGGTTTTATAACTCTAAACCCATGCTTTACTATATACATCTCTTATATGCGGTTAGATGATAGTTCTTCATGTTTCCCTACTTTCCCTGCTATTTTTGCAAGAAAATCAATGGGGTATCCATACTGTTCTTGAGCTAGGAGATGAAGGCGTGATTTACAAGAAAAACCCACCGCTTTTCACTTCCTTAAACGGTCTCACCAGTTTGATCTCTCGGTCTCAAAACCGCGAGGTGAGCAAACGGTCTCTAGACCGTGACAAGGCAAACGGTCTCCAATACCATTTGTCCCCGTTGACCGAGCGTGGACCGTATAATAAATCTGTTCATAATTATATAAGCTAATTACCCTCAAAATTTGGGAGGCTAAATCCAAAGGAATCGGGAGATATGACCTTTTTAAGTAACAACTTTAAATGAATTTATTCCTGATTTTCAAACGGTCTGAAATTGCCTTTTTGGGCAAACGGTCTCAAGACCGTGTAAGGTCGTTGACCAGGCGTTGACCGTATGAGATTACTGTTCAAAATAATGTTAATTAACAACTCACCAAGTTTGATGGTCTAATTCCGAACAGGCTAAGAGTTGAAGGGTGAATACTAGGGCTAACCCTAGGTAAAATCAGTACTGAATTTATGGTGACCTCATTAGGGTTTTTTAGGGTTGATTGACCTAAACGGTCTCAAGACCGTTTAGGGGTCACCCAAACGGTCTCAAGACCGCGAGGGAAATCAAACATGACCGTTTGGAGGTCTGGGGTCAAGATTAGTTGACCAATTGAAGGTACAATTACACCAAATTACATTGCAATTAAATATTGATATGATCATCAACTCAATAGGTCAGACCTTGATGAATTTGCACTAAAATCCAAAATTGGATGGGCAAACGGTCTCAAGACCATTTGGAACTCATCCAAACGGTCTCAAGACCGAGAGGAAAATCACCCAAGACCGTTTGAAGGTCTAAGGTTAAGTAATTTGACCAATTGAGGACCTAATTGCAAATAAGTTGTCAATATAATCAAATTCTGTTTTGTGGTTCAATCATGGTTCAACCCCTATCAAATCACCTTAGACCTTGATGAAATCTTGGGAAAACGGTCTCAAGACCATGTGGGGTCCACCCACATGATCCCAAGACCGTTTGGGCCAAGCTTGGGCCCATTTGGAGCTCAATTGAAGGGTTCAACCTTGTGTTAGTGCACATTGTTGAGTGTTGATGGGTGAACATTGATAGACCCTAATTGAATCGACTTCAACCCTAATTGGTCAACCATTGAGGGTCAATTGAATGACCAAGTGGTCAAGCATAATCTAAATTGACCCAATCCATAAGTGGTCAACATGTCTCTGACCTTTTGAGGGCTTCAACATGAGTTGACATTATTGGTTGTATCTTTGAATCTTGTTGATGGTCCAAGTGGTTGAGACCATGTGAGCTCGCGGTCTCAAGGTCGAGAGGAGGCTCACGGTCTCAAGGTCGTGAGGAGGCTCGCGGTCTCAAGACCGAGAGGAGGCTCGTGGTCTCAAGACCGTGAGGGGCCTCGCGGTCTTGGGGTCAAAGAAGGGCAAACGGTCTTCATGACCCTCGCGGTCTTAACCTCAAGATGAGTCTTCGCGGTCTTGAATCAATGGAGGGCTCGCGGTCTTGGAGGAGGAAGAGGCCTCGCAGTCCTGAGGTCAAAAGTGACCAAACGGTCTACACATCCTCGTGGTTCTAATGTCAATTGGTCAAAAGGTCAACTCAACCAATGGGTCTCAAATCGATTGAGGGTTGATGGTTGAGATCAATCAAGATAATTCAAGTTTGACTTCATTCAATCAATTGATGATATAAATGGTTCAATGTTGCCCTAATCAAACCCTAATGATAACCTAGGATATTAAGGGGTTAATGGACTAAGGTTTTGACCATGATGATGATCAATGGGGTGAATTACCAAAATACCCCTGAAGGGTAAATTAAGTAATACCTTGATCAAATCAAACCCTAATCACATGATAGTGATGTTTTGGGCTATGTTAGCCTATGATGACTTAATCCGACCTGATCTAGAGTGATGTTGACATCACCTAACCTTATGATGAGATAGAAAGTACTTATAGAGAGAGAAAGTACCCTTTTCAGGTGAAAATTCAATTAAAGCATCTCCAATGCATAGGAATGAGCATAATTAGGGTATGATCCACCTGTGTGAGATCATAGAAACCCTAATTATGATAAATGATGAACCTTTAACTAATCTAAGAGCATCAATGAAGATGTTACTCATACATGATGATGTTATGAGTTCAATTCACCTTAATGTGAATAGTAAACCCTAATTCAAGGGTGATGACATGTAATGTGAATAGTAAACCCTAATTCAAGGGTGATGACATGTAATGTGAATAGTAAACCCTAATTCAAGGGTAATGGAATGATTTTGAATATTAAACTCTATTTGATGTGAATTAGAGATTTAACTCTTATAACAAGAGTAGGAAGTATATTCCTTATTTTTATATTACCTTTATCAGTTGTATTAACCATGCAGGTTCTGATATGAAGGTAATCATATCCAGGTATGGATGTTGATGTTATATTCATTAAAGGCATGTTGTTAGCCTTATGAATAAGTAAAGTAATCTGATGTCTTGTCAGTGGCATCCTATGCTGATAATGGGCTGTAGAGCCATGAATACCATCAAGGTCATGCCTTAGAGATGACTTGTGATGAGGATAATGAGAAATGATGATTGATATGAGTTAGGCCTGTTACATTTAGTATTCTTCTTTTATAGCTGCTATGCTATTGTTATTGTTTGAAGAACAATGTATGCTGTTAAAGAATACTAAATGTACCTAACTAATCAAGTATAATGTAGAGCCCTGATCATAGATCCATCATTGTCAGAGATTAAGTGATGGTGAAACAGGTTTTCCTCAGGGAACTCGTGGAGCACATACTTTTGAGTATGTGGGGTACATGGATGTGTAGAACCTTACACCCTAGTGTAGGAAAGTGATGTAGATGTGTAATCCATCCATCCTTCACTATATTTCCATACCGTATTAGTGGTAGGTAAACATGAAACCTCCTGATGACGAAGAAAGCACAGATATCCGTATCAGTGGTAGGTAAATATGAAACCTCCTGATAACGAAGAGAGTACAGAACGCCACTGTGACTCTAGAATAGCGAAGGACCAGTTTACCTTGGTGAGCTATAGTAGTAGAGACACGAGATGTCCTACAAGTGATCCTCTTACTGACTGAGGAAGGTGAAGGTCATGAGAATCCGGCTCTCTTAATGATCTATGTATGATACTGATGTGACTTCTCAGCGATCAGTTGGGGTATGAGTGGTAAGCCTCATCTCCACAGGGCATAATGTTGTTTGTAAAACATAATCAACCATGTAGTATAACTTGTTAGAGATAACTCGAAGCTAGTTGATTGATGTTACATTGCAATAGTGTTTATATTCTCCATATCTCCTAAATTGTAGAGATCTTGTTATACCTGCAACGGTTATAGAATACTTTGAAGGCTTTACTGCTTAAGATATTCTTTGATGTTATAATAAAGCTTCTGGCGAAGAGTTATAACTCTCGCTGGGACAATTATGTATAATTGTCTCACCCCGTAGACTTCAACTTTTTAGGTGGACGTCGGAGACAAAGGAACCAGCCTACATGTGACCAGTTTCAGCAACAGCACCAGGGGCAGCAGTAATCTCAGGTGGAGATTGTCCTGCCATGTGGTGTAGTTAGAGTCAGTCCTATGTGTCCTCTGTACTCTCAGGTCTTGGAGTCTTTTGTATAGTGATCTTGAGATTTTGTATCTTGATGTATATAATTACTCAAGAAGTAATTATCCTGAGATGTAAATAGTTTATCTCTCTTTATGAAAGAAGCTTTTATGGATCCAAGCTCTTGTCTCGAAAAGTTTTAATTTCCCGTGATTTTTGTCTTCCGTTGATTACCGATTCACTTCCGCTACGTTTTAATCGTGTTTATGTCATGGTTGGAGATCAGAGCCCACAACTAGTGGTATCAGAGCTCTAGGTCAGTTGAGTCTACATAGGCATAGGACTTAGGATGTCGAGTCTATCTTTAGTACTCCTTCCTTATATAAATAGAACCTTCTGCTCCTCAGGAGAAGAAGATACCTAAGGATGTCAGAACATCGTGATGAGTACGTGGCAGAGAGTAGTGCTAGTGCACCTCAAGGCAGTGCAAGGGTTCCGAGGATAGAACAACCTGCACCTGAGTCGCCAAGAGAGCCACCCCAGTTCGACCCAGCTGACATGAGTAACCCAGCTGTACAGACGATGTTCGGGCAGTTCATGACTGCCATGACACATATAACCGACAGGATGCCCATTCCTGCACCTAGGGCACCTGTCCAGCCTGAAGCACAAGGTATCGGTAAGACATTCGAACGACTTCGTCGTGTCGAAGCTACCGAGTACTTCAGAACAGCCGACCCTGCAGATGCTGACTTATGGTTGACAGAGTTGGAGAAGGCTTTCAGGATTCTTTTGATTCAGAAGCTGAGAAGGTTAGACATGCTGTCTATCTTCTCAAAGGCAGTGCTGGTCACTGGTGGAACATGGAAGAGCAGAAGAGGCCTGGAGTAGAGTTCTCATGGGAAGAGTTTCGTCGGGAATTTATCAAAAGATACTTTCCAAAGACCTTCCTAGATGAGAAGATCTCTCAGTTCGAGAAACTAAGGTAGGGTATGATGAACATTAGTGAGTATGAAGCTAAGTTCATGGAGTTGTTGCGGTTCTGTCTGCACATGGCTGCTACGGATGAGGAAAGAATCAGAAGATTCGAGAAGGGTTTGAATTCTGATATGTCAACCCCTGTGTCTGCCTTAGAAAATAGAGAGAGATTCTCTACCTTCGTTGAGTCAGTCCGAAGGATAGAGAGATCTGTGGTTGAGAAGAGACAAACCCATAAAAGATATCCACAGTTCCAGGGTTCTTCATCTAGGGATTCCAAGAAACCTAGATTCTCTTCACCTAACCCTCCACCACCCAGATCGAGTTTTCAAACTCAATGGACACCAAGCAGAGGTAGAGGACGGAGTCAACCGATTCAAGGGACGCACAGTTCTTCATCAGTGTCAGTTACTGGACCACCCAGACCATAGCAACAGGAGAAGAGTTGCTACAACTGTGGTAAGGTGGGACACTTAATTAAGGATTGCCGTTCTAGGCCTGTCGGTGTGATACAACAAACCCCGAGACAGAATCAACAGGGATCTCAGAATAGACAACATCAAGGCGCAGCTCGAGGACGTGGACAAGCGTCTCAAGCTGGATCATCAGCACCTCCTCAACACCAGGAGACTGTGAGGTTCTATGCTATGAACCCACCTGAGGCAGTGGTCAATCCACAGGTAGTGGCAGGTCAGATGAAACTTTTATATTCCGATATGTCTACATCCTGTGTTGTATCCGTTCTGATTGATCCGGGTGCTACACACTCTTTCATCACTCGTGAAGTGATTCGTAACTGCAATATGACTATTAGTCATAGGACAGATAGTTTGTTGATAGAGACTCCGTTAAGTGGGTCTGCCGTTTTGTAGGAGGTATGTTCTCCCTGCATCCTTTTCTTTTCTGACCGTCGCATTCAAGTGGATCTTATACCACTTGATATGCAGGGATTTGATATAATCCTCGGGATGGATACCTTAGAAAGGTATAGAGTTGTCTTGGATTGTGAGTCCAAGTTGGCTGTGTTTGTTGATGAAAGCAACACATGGATCTTTCAAGGAGAAAGAAAGATTCTGCCCACCTGTCTTGTATCAGCTATGGTTACTGATAAGCTGTTGAGGCAAGGATGTTATGCATTCTTGGCCCATGTGGTAGATGTTACCAAGGAAAGTTCCAATCCTGCCGAAGTTCCTATAGTCAGGGAATTCGAAGATGTGTTTCCTGAAGAACTTCCTGGTATACCACCACCCCGGGAGATTGATTTTGAAATTAATCTGATCCCAGACACGAAACCCATAGCACAAACTCCGTATAGGATGGCGCCTGCCGAGATGGCAGAACTCAAGAAACAGCTTCAAGAGTTACTTGAGAGAGGTTTTATCCGACCGAGTACTTCACCTTGGGGTGCTCCGGTCTTGTTTGTTAAAAAGAAAGATGGGCCAATGCGGTTGTGCATCGACTACAGACAACTCAATAAAGTAACAATAAAGAATAAGTATCCTCTGCCGATGATTGATGATCTCTTTGACCAGTTGCGTGGAGCAACAGTCTTTTCAAAGATAGACTTGAGGTATGGATATCATCAACTCCGTATTAAGGATAGTGACATATCCAAGTCTGCCTTTAGGACAAGATATGGTCACTATGAGTTCACGGTTATGTCGTTTGGACTAACCAATGCACCAGCTGCATTTATGGAACTCATGAATAGAGTTTTTTGACCTTATCTTGATCAGTGTGTTGTCGTCTTCATAGATGACATTCTGATCTATAGTAAGGATGCTCAGCAGCATGAGCAGCATCTTCGCCAAGCTTTGACCTTGCTAAGAGAACATAAGCTGTATGCTAAGTTTAGCAAGTGTGAGTTCTGGCTGCCGGAAGTATCTTTTCTTGGACATGAAATATCTGCCTCGGGAATTCGTGTTGACCCTACGAAAGTAGAATCTGTTCTACAGTGGGAACAACCGAAGACACCGACGGAGATTCGAAGTTTCTTGGGGTTAGCTGGCTATTATCGAAGGTTCATTAAGAACTTTAGTTCTATAGCTTTACCTTTGACCAAGTTAACCCGGAAAGATGTTCCTTTTTCTTGGAGTGATAAGTGTCAACAGTCTTTCCAGTTGCTGAAGGAGAGATTGACAAGTGCACCTGTGCTAGTGCTACCTGAACAAGGAAAAGGATATGTAGTTTTCTGTGGTGCTTCCAAAAATGGACTAGGATGTGTGTTGATGCAGGATAAACAAGTGATTTCTTTTGCTTCCCGACAGCTTAAGAAACACGAGGAGAATTATCCAACACACGATCTAGAGTTAGCTGCTGTGGTTCATGCTTTGAAGATCTGGAGGCATTATCTCTACAGAGAGACATTCCAGATCTTCACAGACCACAAAAACCTTAAGTATATCTTCTCTCAGCATGAGCTCAACATGAGGCAACGTCACTGGATGGAGTTAATCAAGGACTATGACTGTACAATTGATTACCATCCAGGCAAGGCCAATGTTGTTGCAGATGCCTTGAGTAGGAAATCAGCAACATCAACCATGAATAGAGCACAACTAAACTCTTTAGTATGCTCTAGAAGAGATATGCTTATCTCTTTAAGGCAAGACAATGTACAGTTGAAGGTGTCATTGTTAGCCGGTTTGTTGGCTGAGATGCATATTAAACCTACCCTAAGAGAGCAGATTAAAGAAGCACAGCTAGGTGATGCTGCAGTTCAGTAGATTAGATCTGAGTATGGAAATGAGAAGCAAGATGGTTTTCATGACTCAGAAGATCAATTAGCTTGTTATAATGGAAGAATGATAGTGCCGGATGTGGATAACTTGAGGAAGTTAGTCCTGGAAGAAGCCCATTCTTCCATGTATGCTATGCATCCAGGGAGCACCAAGATGTATCGGAGTTTAAAAGATCTGTATTGGTGGACTGGGATGAAAAAGGACGTTGCAGAGTTTGTTCTGAGGTGTCCTGTGTGTCAGCAAGTTAAAGCTGAACACCAGAAGCCTGCAGGGACAATGCAACCTTTACCCATACCACAGTGGAAATGGGACCATGTGACCATGGACTTTGTTGTTGGCCTACCCAGGACAAGCAAAGGACATGATTCCATTTGGGTAATTTTTGATAGGTTGACTAAGACATCACATTTCTTACCTGTCAAAACAACCTATTCTGCTGAAAGGTTATCAGAGTTGTATGTTAAAGAGATAGTGCGTTTGCACGGAGTTCCTGTCACAATAGTTTCTGACAGAGGCCCTCAGTTTACAAGTCATTTTTGGGAACAGTTACACTAAGCCTTAGGCACCAAGCTAAGGTTTAGTACGGCCTTTCATCCACATACTGATGGACAGTCGGAAAGGACCATACAAACCTTAGAAGACCTGTTACGAGCATGTGTTCTCCAGTTCACCGGAAGTTGGGATCTACACCTAAGCTTGATGGAGTTTGCCTATAACAATAGCTATCAACATAGTATTGATATGGCACCTTATGAAGCCTTGTATGGTAGACGTTGTAGATCACCTTTGTGTTAGTTTGAGACTGGTGAACATCAGTTGTTAGGTCCTGACCTTGTGCAGCAGACCACAGAAAAGATTAAAGTAATACAACATAAGATTAAGATTGCTCAGGATAGGCAGAAATCTTATGCTGACAAACGTCGTAGACCTTTAGAGTTCCAAGTTGGAGACAGAGTGTATCTCAAGGTCTCACCTTGGAAAGGGGTCCTTCATTTTGGAAGGAAAGGGAAGTTAGCTCCTAGATATATGGGGCCTTATCCAATAATCGAACGGATTGGAAAGGTAGCATATAGACTAGAGCTACCACCTGAGTTACAGTGGTTACATCCTGTGTTTCACATTTCTATGTTGAAGAAATGTCACCCAGACACCGAGTCAGTTCTACAACCCATGGAAGTAGAATTGAATGATGATATATCCTATGAGGAGGGACCAATGTCAATTCTTGATAAACGAATTAAAAAGTTAAAGAAGAAAGATATAAGTCTTGTGAAAGTCCTCTGGAACCATCGTGGTGTTGAAGAAGCCACTTGGGAGTTAGAGGATGAGATGAGGAGGAAGTATCCTGCCCTTTTCTCTTAGTATGTTTTATCGATTTCGGGGACGAAATCCTTGTAAGGGGTGGATAATTTGTAACATCCCTGACCTGGGTTATGAGTTAACCCTAGGTGTTTTGCCTAAATATGTAATTAAATCTTTGTGATTAACTCTGAGCATGTAATTAAGTTTCTCAGAAACATATATTTCAGTATTTGCTCCTTTTTATTTAAAGTTGTAGCATTGTTTTGATATACAGGGACCTATGTGCAATTTACCCACTTGGAAGGGTCAACTTGCAATTTGCACATGTTGAGATGTTCCTTTGATGTTGAGACATCATGAAAATCTTTTTGGTAAAGTTTGAGGGATTTCCCAAGCTAGGGCGCCAAGGTGCAGCTGTGGAAGCAATCCCGGTGCTTGAAACCTTAATTTGGGGTAAAATGCAATTTACCCAAATTAAGGGATGCAAATTGAGAAATATGTCATCTAATGTACCTTTTAGACTCTTGCCATCATTAAGAGAAGAAATGATGAGGAAGTCACCTCATTTGAGTTATCAGGTTATGAAATATGCCTTGTGATTGAATAATCAGGGTATATGTGCAAAAGCTCTTTATGTATGTACCTTATTATTAGATTGTTCTTCTTTGCCTTCTTTTCTAGAACTTAAGATAAGGTTTGTCCTTAGAATAAGGAGGAAGGGACGAGCAAGTAATGAAGGAAGGACTTAGTTGGAATTAGGGGAAACTTATGGGCTATCTTGGAGCTCTTTGCTTCATGCATATCACTGTTTCCTCTTTGCTTGGCCGACTAAGGACTATCTTGGAGCTCAAGAGGAACGACCAAGGGTGCAAGGTAGGTTTGAACCCCTCTTCTTGCCTAATTCCATGGCTAGAACTCGAATTCAAGGTCATCTTCATGGCTAACTCTTGAAACCCTACCTTTCTAGCCGTCTCTTTTCATCCTTCCTTGGAGTTTTCACCTTGGCCAACCTTTGGGAACTCAAGGACGCCATTAGAGCTTGGAGCTCAAGGAGCAAGCTTTAGGCGGGTTTTATAACTCTAAACCCATGCTTTACTATATACATCTCTTATATGCGGTTAGATGATAGTTCTTCATGTTTCCCTACTTTCCCTGCTATTTTTGCAAGCAAATCCATGGGGTATCCGTACTGTTCTTGAGCTAGGAGAGGAAGGCGTGATTTCCAAGAAAAACCCACCGCTTTTCACTTCCTTAAACGGTCTCACCAGTTTGCTCTCTCGGTCTCAAAACCGCGAGGTGAGCAAACGGTCTCTAGACCACGACAGGTCAAACGGTCTCCAAGACCGTTTGGCCCTGTTGACAGAGCGTGGACCGTATAAGAAATCTGTTCCTAATTATATAAGCTAATTACCCTCAAAATTTGGGAGGCTAACTCCAAAGGAATCGGGAGATATGACCTTTTTAAGTAACAAATTTAAATGAATTTATTCCTGATTTTCAAACGGTCTGAAATTGCCTTTTTGGGCAAACGGTCTCAAGACCGTGTAAGGTCGTTGACCAGGCGTTGACCGTATGAGATTACTGTTCAAAATAATGTTAATTAACAACTCACCAAGTTTGATGGTCTAATTCCAAACAGGCTAAGAGTTGAAGGGTGAATACTAGGGCTAACCCTAGGTGAAATCAGTACTGAATTTATGGTGACCTCATTAGGGTTTTTTAGGGTTGATTGACCTAAACGGTCTCAAGACCGTTTAGGGGTCACCCAAACGGTCTCAAGACCACGATGGCAACCAACCATGACCGTTAGGAGGTCTGGGGTCAAGATTAGTTGACCAATTGAAGGTACAATTACACCAAATTACATTGCAATTAAATATTGATATGATCATCAACTCAATAGGTCAGACCTTGATGAATTTGCACTAGAATCCAAAATTGGATGGGCAAACGGTCTCAAGACCGTTTGGAACTCATCCAAACGGTCTCAAGACCGAGAGGACAATCACCCAAGACCGTTTTAAGGTCTAGGGTTAAGTAATTTGACCAATTGAGGACCTAATTGCAAATAAGTTGTCAATATAATCAAATTCTGTTTTGTGGTTCAATCATGGTTCAACCCCTATCAAATCACCTTAGACCTTGATGAAATCTTGGGCAAACGGTCTCAATACCATGTGGGGTCCACCCACATGATCCCAAGACCGTTTGGGCCAAGCTTGGGCCCATTTGGAGCTCAATTGAAGGGTTCAACCTTGTGTTAGTGCACATTGTTGAGTGTTGATGGGTGAACATTGATAGACCCTAATTGAATCGACTTCAACCCTAATTGGTCAACCATTGAGGGTCAATTGAATGACCAAGTGGTCAAGCATAATCTAAATTGACCCAATCCATAAGTGGTCAACATGGCTCTGACCTTTTGAGGGCTTCAACATGAGTTGACTTTATTGGTTGTATCTTTGAATCTTGTTGATGGTCCAAGTGGTTGAGACCATGTGAGCTCGCGGTCTCAAGGTCGAGAGGAGGCTCGCGGTCTCAAGGTCGTGAGGAGGCTCGCGGTCTCAAGACCGAGAGGAGGCTCGCGGTCTCAAGACTGTGAGGGGCCTCGCGGTCTCAAGACCGTGAGGGGCCTCGCGGTCTCAAGACCGTGAGGGGCCTCGTGGTCTTGGGGTCAAAGAAGGGCAAACGGTCTTCATGACCCTCGCGGTCTTAACCTCAAGATGAGTCTTCGCGGTCTTGAATCAATGGAGGGCTCGCGGTCTTGGAGGAGGAAGAGGCCTCGCGGTCCTGAGGTCAAAAGTGAACAAACGGTCTACACATCCTCGCGGTCCTAATGTCAATTGGTCAAAAGGTCAACTCAACCAATGGGTCTCAAATCGATTGAGGGTTGATGGTTGAGATCAATCAAGATAATTCAAGTTTGACTTCATTCAATCAATTGATGATATAAATGGTTCAATGTTGCCCTAATCAAACCCTAATGATAACCTAGGATATTAAGGGGTTAATGGACTAAGGTTTTGACCATGATGATGATCAATGAGGTGAATTACCAAAATACCCCTGAAGGGTAAATTAAGTAATACCTTGATCAAATCAAACCCTAATCACATGATAGTGATGTTTTGGGCTATGTTAGCCTATGATGACTTAATCCGACCTGATCTAGAGTGATGTTGACATCACCTAACCTTATGATGAGAGAGAAAGTACTTATAGAGAGAGAAAGTACTTCTAGAGAGAGAAAGTACCATTTTTAGGTGAAAATTCAATTAAAGCGTCTCCAATGCACAGGAATGAGCATAATTAGGGTATGATCCACCTGTGTGAGATCATAGAAACCCTAATTATGATAAATGATGAACCTTTAACTAATCTAAGAGCATCAATGAAGATGTTACTCATACATGATGATGTTATGAGTTCAATTCACCTTAATGTGAATAGTAAACCCTAATTCAAGGGTGATGACATGTAATGTGAATAGTAAACCCTAATTCAAGGGTGATGACATGTAATGTGAATAGTAAACCCTAATTCAAGGGTAATGGCATGATTTTGAATATTAAACTCTATTTGATGTGAATTAGAGATTTAACTCTTATAACAAGAGTAGGAAGTATATTCCTTATTTTTATATTACCTTTATCAGTTGTATTAACCATGCAGGTTCTGATATGAAGGTAATCATATCCAGGTATGGATGTTGATGTTATATTCATTAAAGGCATGTTGTTAGCCTTATGAATAAGTAAAGTAATCTGATGTCTTGTCAGTGGCATCCTATGCTGATAATGGGCTGTGAGAGCCATGAATACCATCAAGGTCATGCCTTAGAGATGACTTGTGATGAGGATAATGAGAAATGATGATTGATATGAGTTAGGCCTGTTACATTTAGTATTCTTCTTTTATAGCTGCTATGCTATTGTTATTGTTTGAAGAACAATGTATGCTGTTAAAGAATACTGAATGTACCTAACTAATCAAGTATAATGTAGAGCCCTGATAATAGATCCATCATTGTCAAAGATTAAGTGATGGTGAAACAGGTTTTCCTCAGGGAACTCCTGGAGCACATACTTTTGAGTATGTGGGGTACATGGATGTGTAGAACCTTACATCCTATTGTAGGAAAGTGATGTAGATGTGTAATCCATCCATCCTTCACTATATTTCCATACCGTATTAGTGGTAGGTAAACATGAAACCTCCTGATGACGAAGAAAGCACAGATATCCGTATTAGTGGTAGGTAAATATGAAACCTCCTGATGACGAAGAGAGTACAGAACGCCACTGTGACTCTAGAATAGCGAAGGACCAGTTTACCCTGGTGAGCTATAGTAGTAGAGACACGAGATGTCCTACAAGTTATCCTCTTACTGACTGAGGAAGGTGAAGGTCATGAGAATCCGGCTCTCTTAATGACCTATGTATGATACTGATGTGACTTTTCAGCGATCAGTTGGGGTATGAGTGGTAAGCCTCATCTCCACAGGGCATAATGTTGTTTGTAAAACATAATCAACCATGTAGTATAACTTGTTAGAGATAACTCCAAGTTAGTTGATTGATGTTACATTGCAATAGTGTTTATATTCTCCATATCTCCTAAATTGTAGAGATCTTGTTATACCTGCAATGGTTATAGAATACTTTGAAGGCTTTACTGCTTAAGATATTCTTTGATGTTATAATAAAGCTTCTGGCGAAGAGTTATAACTCTCGCTGGGACAATTATGTATAATTGTCTCACCCCGTAGACTTCAACTTTTTAGGTGGACGTCGGAGACGAAGGAACCAGCCTACAGGTGACCAGTTTCAGCAGCAGCACCAGGGGCAGCAGTAATCTCAGGTGGAGATTGTCCTGCCATGTGGTGTAGTTAGAGTCAGTCCTATGTGTCCTCTGTACTCTCAGGTCTTGGAGTTTTTTGTATAGTGATCTTGAGATTTTGTATCTTGATGTATATAATTACTCAAGAAGTAATTATCCTGAGATGTAAACAGTTTATCTCTCTTTATGAAAGAAGCTTTTATGGATCCAAGCTCTTGTCTCGAAAAGTTTTAATTTCCCGTGATTTTTGTCTTCCGCTGATTACCGATTCGCTTCCGCTACGTTTTAATCGTGTTTATGTCATGATTGGAGATCAGAGCCCACATGATGTCTTCCAAGTGCGGCTTAATCCTATTTTCCAGAGTTTTAGCGATGATTTTGTATGAGGTATTTATGAGGCTGATGGGACGGAAGTGAGAGATGTTTTGAAGTTGACTGTTTTTTTATCAGGGTGATGAAAGTTTTATTTATGAATTTGATGATATTATGTGGGTTTGAACTAGCATGGAAAGAAGACAAAAAGGTTGTGAAATCATTTTTATAGTGGTTCCAGTTAGCCAAGTAGAACTCCACATTGAGTCCATCTGGTCCGTGAGATTTATTTTTACCAAGGTCAGTGATGGCAGTTTGTAATTCTTCGAGGGAGAAGGATTTGATGAGTTCATGAGGATTTTTTATGTTTTTTTGACAAATTGTGTTCCATGCTAATTTATTTAGACAAATGGGATTGTGGTTGTTATTGAAGATATTTTTAAAATGGTTTTTATATGTGTTATGATGGATTGTTTATGTGATGTGAGTCTGCCGTTTATTGTTAGATGGGTTATAGTATTATTTCGAAAATTTTGGTTACAAATTTTGTGAAAGAATTAGTATTTTTATCTCCTTCTTTAGCCCAAGTGATTTTCACCCTTTGCCTCCATCTTGTGTCGATACAACTGTTAATGTGGTCAATTTTGGCTTTGATGGTAAGGACAAGAGCAGGGTTAGCATATGGATCCTTTTCCACAAGGAGTTGATCTTCAAGATTTTTTTGAAGTTCGAATAAGTTCATAGGGTTTTGGAGTTTCCAATTTTTGATGTGTGTTTTGATCTTTTTTGTGTTGTTTTGAATATGAAGACCAATGTTTGCTGTTTGTGAGTTTGCTAGAGTCCAAACTTCTAGACATGATCTGGAAAAGTTGTCTATGGAGAGCCAACTGTTTTCAAATTTGAATGGTCGAGTGCCCCACGAGGAGGAAGATGTATCAAGGATTAGAGGGAAGTGGTCAGAAATGGTTCTATGGGAGATGTGGACAGATGAGAGAGGGTGTTTTTCTTCCCAAAGGTTTGTACAAATGAAATGGTCAAGCCTGGCAAAAGTTTGGTTTCTAGACCAGGTGTATAGGGCGTTTGAGGGTATGATGTCGACCAGGAAGTGGTTTGTAAGCATCTGACAGAATTTTTTATCAGCTGCTGACATCGATTGAGTGGAGGGATTTGAATTGTGCCTATCTGAGATTTGGGTGATCAGATTAAAATCACCACCCAAGACCCAGGGAGATGTGTGGAGGTTTTTAATGAGGTGGTTTAGTTCCTCAAGGAAGAGGGATTTATTGTAACCAGGTTCCCCATAGACACCTGAGAAAGACCAGAGAGATCCATCAGATAGGTTTTTGAATTCAATGGTTATGGAGAAGTTAAGGATGGAAGTGTTTTGTGGAACTAGAGTCTGGTTGTTAAATCCAACAATGATGCCACCTTTGAACCCCTCGGGAGGTAGTTGGATCCAGTTTGTGATTCTATTACCTCCAATAGTTTTGAGGGAAAAGGGGGTGAGAAAGGTTTTTGTTTCTTGGATGGTAATAAGATCGATATTGTTTTTATAAATGTGAGAGCGTATTTTTTTCCTTCTATGGAGGTTTGCAGCTCCACATATATTCCACGATGAAATTTTCATAATGAAAAAAGGAAAGTTGGGTGCAAAAAGGCTAATTAGATAGTCGCTGATTTAGTGCTAGCAAGATCAAGCCCTTTTTTTTGTCCATCCCATAAAGGTTTCTAGGTTGTTTAGAACATTGTGTGCATCCTCATCATCTTCGAGTTGAAAACCTATCTTATTTGCAAATGAAGTGAAGCTATTTATGTCTGACCAAGAAGCAAAATTCTCTATAGAATCTGAGTCTTTATTTTTTTCTTGATAAGTTGGAGTAGATGATAAAAAAGTTGCAGTGGAAACATTACTAAAAGAGTGGGAGGAGGAAAGTGGAAGAGTATCTTTCTTTACTCTGTTGATGATGATAGAACCTTTTGGGTCATTGTGGTTTGGCTGCAAGATCTTCTGGAGGTAGCTGGAGGTGAGCTTTTGTTGAGGGCTCTCCTGCTCCGAACTCTGCAGAGAATTATCATCCTTGAGCTGAGATGAGGCTTGGTTCAAAGTTGTTTGATGATTTTTGTTTGGCGATGGGCAGCTTTCCTTAGTAGAGGAAGGGGATGGGAAAGGGGATCTTCGAGGTTTGAATTTGTTAACATGGAGAGAAGGTTCAAGAGTTCTGGTTCTTTTTTTTGCTTTGAATGGGATAAGAGTTTTCAGAGTGGTTTGAGGTTTTCCGGATCCAAACATGGTTTCGATCATTTGAAGCCCTGGAATGTAAGGTAGATAATTTATCTTTATTTGGACTAAACCAGGATGGTGGGTGTGTAGTGAGGTCGGAAAAGACAGTGCTATTTATGGTAGGATGTTCAACTGAAAGTTTTAAATGGTAGATGGACTCACCAATTCTTATATTGATGGATGGAGGTAGAGAGATGGCAGCTTTGATAGAAAAAAGACAGTAAGATTTGATGTATTGAGATGGGTGTAGGGTTTCGGGGCTGATATATTGTAGAGTAGCCCCGATAGAGTGTGCGATGCCTCTGAAGATCTCTATCTCCCATAGATGAGGCGGGAGATTTGAAATGGCTACCCAATCAGAGCCACCAGCAGGGCAGGGTAAGATCCAAAATCGGCAGACCATTTTGATAGTCTAGCCATGATGAAGCTTGATCCACATGGTATGGTGAGAACTTGGTTGAAAAGGTGGTTTATCTTTGTACCTTCTGGGACAGTATAGATGAGTTGGGTGGGGGAGAATATTTTTGGTTTGAGGATGGTGTGACCATGCAGGAGAAGGGCTAAGGTGCGGGTAATGTCTAGGATGTTTATAGGGTTGTTGTCCAGGTTGTTTTCAACAGAAACTAGAATGCTTCTAAGGGTGAAGACCTTGAGCAAACGCATTGAGTTGGCTGGGAGGTCAAGGGAGATCGCATATTCCAGGTGATCAGGGACCTTCATGTTGGGTGAGGTAGAAAGATAGTTTATACTGTGAGTTTGTGAAGGGGTATGGGGAGTAGGCTTTTGGATTGTGGTTTGTGCTTTGTGGCAAATGGGTTTTTTGGCTTGTGAAAGGGTTTAGATATAGGTGGTGTCTAGGGGCTTTTGTTCGGACGGCGTGGAGGGGAAACGTCTGCATGTTTTGGCAGGAGGTTTGCGAGACATGCAAAGGAGTTTTTTGAAAGATAATGATGATGAGGGGGATGTGCGTTGTGCCAGAGATCTGAAAAGGGTTTTTTTGGGACAGCGGAAGTTTTGTGAAAATGCGAGATTTTGATCGAGCGAGAGTGCATGAAGGAGGAGGGGGGATCTGCATGATTTTTGTCCCGGTTTGGGAGGAGGCGGGCTTTACAGAACCTTTTTATGTGCCCTATACAACCACATCCAAAACATAAGCGGCGAGAAAAACATCTGGAAGTTGAGTGGTTGTTCCGATGGCAAAGGGAGCAATGCAGGGCTCGAAAAGGTCTTTTTTGGGGGACCAGAGTCCAGATATGGGCGGTGGAGTTTTTTTCTAGGATATTGTTTATGAGGATGGATGATTTGGCATGGCCCAAGATTGGGATCCTCTTCGTCGTCCTCAGAACCTGAAGAGATGGAGATAGGCCAGGATTTTGCTCCCATGGGGGTTGGTATTCATCTCGGACGAAGAGTTGAACCGCCGAGTTGGATGATGAGGAGCTGTCTTGATCATGTTTTTTGTACATGTAGGTGAGCTCTGGAGGTGAGTCGTGGACGAAGTCTCGCACCCAGGCACGGAAGGTGCGATTTTCCATCGGTTGTAAGAAGATCGACCACTCAGGCTTAAGGTTCAGTTCTTCGTGCATGTCACTCCAACCATCCGATATGAGGAGGAAGGGTTTTTTTTTGTCCCAGGTTGTTTTTGTGGGGGTTGACCATGGGACCTTCACCTGGAAGGATCGGTGACCGATGTTGATCATGCTGGTGCCAGGAGAGATGTCGAACTTATGGTAGATCCAAGCTCGCGGTAAAGGGATGCTCGTAGAATAGGAAGGGTCTGTGAGGGGGATTTCTATGAAGGAGAAACGGGAGTTCATATCGACTGGGGGTGATGGAGTTTTTGTGATGCTGCTAGACACCAAGGGTTTTTGCTTCTTTAGAGCACGGCGGAAGGTTATTGTCTTGCCGGATTTATGCATGCAAGGTGGTTTTATGCATGAAGCGAGGGTGAGCACACCTCCTGTTCTCATGGTGTTATCGGGTCGTTTGATGGGTCTTTATTGCTGGATTCTGAACCAACTGTTGTGCGGATTTGATCTGACTGCCAAAGTTGTTCTTGGGAAGGAGTGTTGTAGCCGACAGAGAGAATAGAATTTTTGGTTTTTGAAAACGAGATTTTTGTAAGAGGGAAATTTGCAGAGCTAGAGGGAAAAAACGCAATCTCTAAAGGTGTAATAGGTGTAATCAATGAGATTTCATCTGCATGTATCTAGAAGCCATTTGTGATACCCGAGAAGAGTTGCAAAGGAAGATGATATACTCGGAATTTATTGCAGCCAGATGTGAAGAGACCTAAGCAGGAACAGGGTTCCGACGACAGAAAATGATGAGGAGGAAGGAGATGAAACCCTCAGTCGGAATCGCCGGAGAGCTAGAAACCGAAAAAGCAGGGGCGAGGGTTTATCAAACCAGAGAAACCTAGAGCTAGCTCGAAAAGCACTGAGCCCGAGCAAGGAACAGGCACACCGAGGGTGTAAAACAGTCGCAAAGAGTTTTGATGATGGCCACCGCTAACATGCAGAGATGTTTGAGCGGTGGAGTTACCTGAGAAAGGTTTTTGGAACCTGACAAGGGAGAGTCAGACGCCGGATGAAGTTACCTGATGATGATCGTCGCGGCCACAGGGCCGAGCAGGAGCTAGAGGCAGTGAGAGCGCGCCGGGAGTGGTAGGAGGCGTCGATCAGGTTTGGAACCTGAATAGGGAGAGTCAGACGCCGAATGAAGTTACCTGAGGATGATCGTCGCGGCCACAGGACTGAACATGAGCTAGAGGCGGTGGGAGCGTGCCGGGTGTGATAGGTATCGCCGATCAGGGAAGGGAACGGCCCAAAGAGATTTTCTAGAGAGAAGTTGGAGCTTCTCCCTCTAACCTACCGTTGTGTACACTCACTAGAGGATTCTCATTATATGGGCTTGGATACGAGAGACGCATGTTTGTTTATCGTAGTAGAAGATTCTTGCTAAGTACCTATGATGTATTTGAATTCGTCCAATATATGACTAAGAAATATAAAAAGAATCATCTTTTCCATTATTAAACTTACTTTCTTATACATTTTCAACTCTCGTCTCTAATGACACAATATAAAATTCAAAGTATTGTCACCATGTTGTTAAAGAAATTCTAGTTATCAAAAAACTTGGGACTGGCTCGATTCCTAATTGAAAATTTAACTTCGATATATTTCAAACAAACTCAAAAAAGATTCAGATTAATAAAATTCAAACCAGAATTATTTTGTGATCATTATAGTTTTACATACAAACTGCTAAAAAAGAATCACTCAATTAATAATCAGATGATTCCCTTCAACCTCTAGTTCGTGTGTCACTACGAAAATCATCCAAGTAGAGATGCCAAAAACTGGGAGTCCCCACCACCATGGCCCAGCCCCCAATCCACACCATTTCATAATTTCAACCTCGATACCAATGTTGTGGTTTCTCCATGGAGCGGATGTTTTCCGTCGGGTACCCATGGATCCTCATCTCACCCAACACCGACTCTGCATTCAGTAACAAGTTGTCGATACAAGTCAGTCAACAACGTCACTGTCCTCGTACTATTCCTACACTGCAACAAGATGTCTGTATGCCGCATCCATGGCTACGGTCGTCGGCCACGGCGCCACTTGCATTGCTCATTGTGACCATTTGATCACAACATCACATAAGTCATTGTGACCATGAAGTCATGAACGCCTCGGCCTGTCTACTCGATGCCCTGTTCCCATCATTGCCACCAGTGCGGTTCATGTCCGTCAGATGGCTGCTCCCACTGCAGCAACCACCACCTTCGGATGTCTGCACCCATCCCCGCCACCATCTTCGATCTACCAGATGCCATCCTTGATCACCGCCACCATGAAAGCAGTGTGGTTTTGTGAGTACGGGGAAAGCATGCTTGGGGAGCTTGCGGATAGCCTTCTTCTTAAGCCCTTTGTTAGTTGTGGCTGTTGGTGGATGGCAAAGTAGTTGCAATCGGTGGCAGCGACGGCGGAAGAAGCTACATGTCGTTGGTAGGATCTGCACAGTCGCCCTAGTACTCAACCACCCTGCTACCATGGTCGTGTTGATAGTGGTGTTGGCTTGGCTTTGGACTCTTACAACTATTCTAACTTGTTGGCTTGAGATGGCAGGTCCCCTGGAACCTGTGAACATTGGCTGATATGAGGTTGGTGGCGAGAGGTTGAGACGATGAAAGTGGTATGCAAGCGATACAGCGAAGCGTGGAAACCTGGATCTCATTGTGACCAAACAAAACTCACAGCCCGTACAGTTGTAGAACGTGGTGCCGGTTTGGATGCCCGCTCCAAACACACCAGAACGTGGTCCCCGAAACCATCACCTGATCCTGGAATGGCTATACCAAATTAACGGGTTGGACGGTGTGGCTCGGTTCGTGAGATGGATACTTTGGTATTTTTGCAACGCCTACATCTAGACTCTCCTTCTCTAACATGATTATGTGGACTGCCACAAAGAACAATACAAAATATAGAAAGAAAATTAATAGTCAGTTTTATTAGCAATATGATCAAGAACAAAGAGAGATTAAGCATACTGATAAATTGAATGTTGACACAGATTGACAAACTTGTACCCAATGTGATTTTTCATTGATTTCATAACCAATACATATAGTAATTTACATATAATTTGTTGAAAGAGAATACTTCGATCAACAATTAGGTGGCTCCCTCCAAAATGTAAAGTATACCTATGTTTCCTTTCTGTTGCGTGTGTGACTTGACTGCTAAAATACAACAAGCACCAAGAAAATAAATAAGCAACATGATTAGCAATGTAATCAAAAGCAAAGTGACTAAGCAATGTTGTTGAATAGATAGTCAACCGAACTCGACAAAATATAACCTAGACTAATTTTTTTAGATTTCTAATTAGTACTCACAATAAATTGCATATATTTCTCAGCCTTTTGGCTAAGATGGTGTTTGTTCTTATCAGTTTAATATTTGATATGTGGGTCATAGGCCCACATGATACTAAATTAATTTTTTGAGGGGGAGAGCCCACCACGGCAACTTGCTATTGGTGTCCTTGTGTGTCACCCTTGTGTTGCACTACTGCTCGAGCCCAACACACCCCACTAGAAATAATATCTGCATACAACCTATTAAAAGAGACAACTCGTTCAATTAACTAGCAACTGATTTCCTCCAACCTATAAGATTTCATCACTGCAATTATCTTTGCTCTTTGACATGTACATATTAATGACTAAAACAAATATAAAAATTAACCAACAAATAAGTAACATAAAATGTACTACAATTAAGAAAAAAGGGACTAAGCATGTAGTCAACCTGAACTGCCAAAATTTAAGCCAAAAAAATTCCAGAATGATAATTAGTATTTGTTATAATTCACATACAACACACTACAATAGAAAAGCATGCTTAGTTTTGAGCCAACTCCCTCTCACTAGTAACATGTCATTACTAAAATGATCTATGCTCTGTACTTCTTCGAAATGCATGGGGTACAAAACGTACGCGTCATTTCTAATGTTGTGCCTACTATTCTTTTCTCACCGAATGATGACCCACCATGTCAACAATTATCAAATTATTTGTTGTTGTCGTGGGCCAGGCTCCAACAAATGGCTTGATGCCACATCGGCTTAATGACCTAGCATAGTCAGATTTAGGATAAGGGAGTGGATTACCACAATACCCATGTGGAGTGAATTAGATTGTCATGTGTACTTAAGTATCCTAGTAATTCTGTCCAGAGGATTGTCCCCCCTTTCTTTCCCACATCATGGCTTGCTTTTGTAGCCTGCCATGACAGTCAAGTGGGAATTTGACCTTGGTTTTTCCTATCTTGCAACCATGCCCAAGGCTACTACCGGCCTTTGCAATTCTTCCCAGACTTGGTGAGCTTATAAGCTTGCAACGGGGTGGTCGGAGATGGCCGCTAGGTCCTAGGTGATCAGTAAATCAACCAGAGATGAGAAGTAGGGTTTTATCTCAGTTCTTTGAGATCTAAAGGTCTAGAAGCTCTTGGAGAACCCACCATAGCCTTCCACTTCTCTTGTAATGCGAGGTGGTATGGGGTGCTCCTCCAACAAGTAGTTCGGTCCAACAAATCCTTGACAATGGGAGACTGGTCTTAAGGCTCCTTGTGTGATGCCCCGACGCGTCATAAAACGAGATTACTCAAACCAAAACGTGGAACTATTATTAATCGACCAGGTTACCAGAAAATACAGGAAATTAAAACTGCTTTCTCATAAGCACAAGAGTATAAACTTATTACATTTGAGTCCTTATGAGGACACATTTATCATTACATCATGTCACAGAGATATGTATATATATATATATATATATATATATATAGAGAGAGAGAGAGAGAGAGAGAGAGAGTCAGACTAGAATACACTCGAGTGTATTCGGAGCTGAATACACTCAAGTAGTTTTTCATGATACAAATTTTTTTTTCAAAAATCTAATTTTTTGATCTTCTTAAACATCTTGTGAATAGCTCATACATAAAATTTGAGCACATTTGGACATTTATAGGTCATGTTATAAAGACCACAAAAATTATGCATTTCAAATTAGTTTCGCACGTCGATTTTGTTGCCCTTGGATGAATGACTTACACTCATCCAAATGGGCTCAAAATTTGTATGTAGCCTAGTTATAGTATGACGGTGAAGATCAATGGTTTACATTTTGCAAAAAATAGTCTTAATATGCAAACACACTTGAGTGTATTCGTGTGATCTATACACTGGAGTGTATTCTATCCTGAATATATATATATATATATATATATATATATATATACAACCATGTCTATACAACCATGACCTACTACCAAAAACACATGTCGATATACAAAACACAAAAATACCTCCCTAAGGACCTGAGAGTACAGGGACGACACATAGGACTCTACTACAAAATACTAGCAGCATATCCAATCTTTCAACAACTACTGCTCCCCTTGTTACTCAGCCTCAACCGCATGATATCTACCTCATCATGCACGACCACCTAAAAGATGTATAAATCCATGGGGTGAGATCAAACTTCCCAACAAGAGATATAACTCTCCGCCGCAACTATTATAAGCCCAGGTAGATTATACAGGACAGATTAATCATTAAGAGCAGATTCAACTAAATGATATACGCAAGGCAGTTAATACTAATGAAGTAGTTTAGGCATCTACAACTAAGCAGTAGGACATCCTATACTTTTAGAAGGAATATAAAGAACATGCATCAATGTTATAAACTAAACAGTACAAGAAACAATGCAAAGGGTCATCCAATGTTATTCATGTTTAACCCTATGTAAGTATACTACACATATGAGTTACATCTTTTATTAATGCCCTAAGGATTTGATTCATACCACCCAAATCCAATTGTCCACTCCAAACTAAAAAATAGTGCCATACACGGTCTATTAAAGAGCTGTAATCCACGACCTCTTCAACACCTCTTGGTCAGTACAAGAGAACACCACTGAGATATATTAGTCAACTACAAACAATGGCATATAGTCAAGATGAAGGATCGGCTCATGCATGGCCATCCTTATAAAAAACATAGCCTGCCTTGGTACAGGTCACGGTGCTAGAGAACATGCTCACTCATGGCCATTCTAAAAAGGCATATGCAGTTGCACTATTGCCATCACAATTATCACATATCACAAACTCTGAGGCATGATTGTAGTAATCCTCGATATCATGATTGTGGACGCAAGGATATCCACTCAACTTGCGTCCCCGCATATTCAACAATATGGACTCTAAGTTTCCCATAGGAGTTACTCATTTCACCATCCAACAATAAAACTAACAATGGAATGGATCTATGGCACATGAAAAATACATTATTAAGGTTTAACTTATTTAGTTATACCAATTGGGTGAATTAAGGCTTCATCATATAAGTGGACATACAAAACCCTAATTGAGTCTGGCAGGCATAATTATAAAACAACTTCAGAAGATATAAAATGTATAAGGTGTGAACTTGTCACATCATCACATGTTACCACTGCCTTACAAGGCCATCAACATTATCACATCACTAGGGGATATCAATCCCTCATCACATTGTTGGAGGATATCACCTCATACTAGGCTTAAAGCCTTCACCAAGTCATAAGAGCCATGTCACATCATCACTATCTCATTATGCCTCTTACAGGCTCACAATCATCATCATGTATCATACATTGGTCACCATAGCATTCAATAGCTATGACATTCATCACTTGCATGATTAGAATCAGACAAATAGGAGAGAGAAATAATTCATCACAATGCTAGTTCCTTCGAGCAAGTTGATAAGCACACCCTACACTTGGAATTAGGGTTAGGGTTTTACATCACAACACTACCATACATCAAACCATATGTTCATCAAGTGCCTTTGGTCGAAGAGGCATAAGGTCACAAAATCCAAGTGACCAAAGATAACAACACAACATGACCAAGGCACATCACCAAACCAAAACTAGCAACCAAACCACCATCACTCCAAGCGGTCAAAGGGAGTTCAGTGACCAAAAACACCATGACATTCAAACGGTCAAAGACCACTTCAGTGACCAAGACACCCACCAGACCCAAGCGGTCGAAGGGAACCAAATAGTCAAAGGAAAGTACCACTTTCAAATGTTTGAAGGAGGACCCTAATTCTATGCGACCAAAGAAGATCGATGGTCTAAGCGACCAAAACCAAGGGAACCACTTCATTCGACCAAACTCAAACCAGACCTTCACAACATGGTACACAACATGAAGGACGTTTTAGAGAGAGAAAACATCATCAAAATATATATTAACACCTTGAAAATAGAACTCTAAGAAAGAGAACTCATTAGGGCAAGGATCACATTCAAAACCCTAAAACCAAACATTCCTTGTAACCAACATCAAAACCATGATATGGTAATCAAAATTTTGAGATAGAACTCATGAAAACAGAACCAAAACTCCATCTCATCCAAGGAATCTGAACCAAAACTAAGATCAATAAAACTAAGATTTAGTTGCATGTGAAACCACCAGCATCTCCATCAATTGAATTTTGGGTAGGTGAATTAGGGTTTAGATAAGGGAACAAGATACATGCATGATCATTATAGAAACACAACCCTAATCAAGATATCATCATTAACAACAAGTAATCACATTTGAGAGCAAGTTTCATTTAGAATTGAAGTGTTATAATAGTAGAGAGAAAGTTATTTCACCCGCCTTAGATGATGATTGCACCACCTCCAAGCAAAGCTCCAAAAGTAAGAGAGAAACTATAGCCTTGATCTCCTTTACGACCAAGCTAGTCACCACCTCAAAAGAGAAGACAAAACCCTAGGTTAATGGGCATGAAAGAGAACCCAAAACCTCAATGCCGAAGAGAACAGAAGAAGGAGAAAGGGAGAAGATCTTCATCTCACTCAGGTATTACCATGGAGAACCATGGATTCGATCTCTATGGAGAGAAGTCTCTCAAAAGACCACCATGGAAAACCATTGATTCGGCCAAGAGAAGAAAAAGGAGATAGAGTTTTGCAAGAAAATGAAATCAAGAGGTGGAATCACTTACTAAAGTTCAAGGAATCACCAAAGATCACCAAGGAAGAGTAGCTCCAAGCTTGGATCACCTCATGCAAGGGATCTCGACCACCAAGCACCAAAGATGAGCTTCTCCTCACCACCAAGCACACTAGGGTCGAGCACAAGATGGAAGAGAGAAAGAGGAAGGCTAAAAGAGATACTTGCATGTATAGGAGAGAGGTTATATACTTAAAGAGTATGAGAGAGATGGAAGGGTTGAGGTGTCATGCACATGAGTGTGACATGTCCATCAAAGAACCAACACGCACCCACTAAAACCATGCAAATACTAAGGTCATAAAAAACTAGGTAAACCAATGACCTCACTTGGTCATGGATGACCATTGGTAACATGAAACACATGGCAACAAGGGCCATGGTCGTAGAGAAACCAAGCGACCCACACTTCAAGCGATCTAAACCCTAGGTCAAGCGACCCAAGGGAGAGATCCAAACCCCTATGACCGTTGGGATCTCAAAGCATCATCAAAACACCATGCGAATGTAGAGAAAACATCAAGTACAACCAAAGATGGTTGCTGAAAGACCCAATGGTCAACATAAGGGTCAACATCAACATAGGTCATTACGGCAAACCCTAGAAATGACTCTCAACATATCACCACTTCCCTCCTCATTAAACCAAAGCATAATAAGGCACCCCAAGGCACCATACACTCTCTTACGATTCCAAGGTATCCAAGGTACATTCTACATGTGACAATTTCAAGACAACCCATCTACATGGGTAAATTGCAACTAGGTCCAAAACAAGTACATATATAGCAAAACTAGCTCAAACATTATTTGAACATGACCAAATTAAAAACATAAGCTTGTCACATGCTATTAAGGCATATCAAAAGATTAGATTAAGGTTTAAGCATATTATTAAGCAAAGTAAGAACTATCAAGCACCAAGTTAGGTCAGGGGTCTTACACCTTGCCTCCTTCCAATGTTTGGGATGGCTTCACGACCTTTACGTGAAGCTATAGGCATAGATAATTTATTGGAAGCGAAGAAATTTGTCAGGTATGCATTGAGGATATTAGAGTTGCATGTGGGGATCCATCATGTACTGTTGGGTTTTTTAGGACAATTGAAGGTTGGATTGGAGTCTGCTCCCCGTGTCGGTTCCGTCTAGACCCTTATATAGACATGAACGCGAGGAGGGAGATATTGGGGACCTACCCTAAACATAAAGTTAAAAGGATATTTTGGGGTTTATCTCCATTTGGGGAGGTAGAAATGAGTCAGGGTTTGTTGGATTCATTTATCTCTTGAAGACAAGAGGACTGAGATTAGGGTCTATGATTGATTGCAGGGAGAGAGAATCAAGGGACCCATCCAGCCCTTTGTGGGCTCTAGTTGTGAGGTAGAAGAAGAGATGCTCTACATTAAAACTTTATCTAAGGGTTAAGGGAGTCCCATTTATCCACATTGTGACCTTAAGTTCTAGTTTATGTGGACTTTAGGCGTGATAGTGTGTGACATGGATATATCATATGTAAATTGAAACTAAGGTCTCATCTTAAGATAATTATCAAAATCTTTTGAAAATACTATAGATCTTTAGGATTATTCAATCAGTACCAAACTTTAGGATTATCTTTATAATCACCTTATCTTGGTTTAACCAAAGTTTGGGATTAAAAGAAGTACTACAAGTACCTTTCATCTGGATGTTCAAGAATTTACTTAATTAATTGCCTAGGTCACAAATGATCTTGAAGTTATTTCAGAACTTGGGTTTATCTTCATTTACCCATTATCTCATGTTGTACCAAGCATTAGCTCGTATTATTTTTATTTGATATCCAAACACTTGCAATCCAAGTAAAGACTAGATTATTTCTCTATAAATTATCTAGGTTATTAATTACTTTAAGATCTTCTAGTATTTTGATAATTATCTCATGATGAGTTTATCAATCATTCCAAAAGATTATTGACATCTTAGTATACTCGAAATTCCAATTTCTTGAGTATATATCTCAATGGACCTATTTGTCACCCAAATAGCCCAATTGGGCTTGAACTGGATCTCATGGCCCATAGTTTATACTTAGGTCTTCCAATGGATCCAAAAGCTTAAATTATATCCTTACTTATGAATTTAAGGATTTGATCCTCATATTATCTCAATTAAGCATTATATTAACATATATGCTCAATATCACATTATTTATATAAGTTGGAGACTTACTATAACTCTAGGGATTAGATTCATTATTCCATTTCAACTAAAGTAATACTATGGATCTTACCATTCTAATATTAACCCAACTATCTCAAAGTTGATATTAATACGTTATTGTTGACTTCATAATGAAGGAACCCAAATTTATCAAATTTGAGAATCTTACATTCACCCCTCCTTACAAAAGAATTTGACCCTAAAATTCAAACCTAATAAGGTTAAGGTGAATGATAACTCATATTAGCCTCAAACATTAGGTCTAGCAACATTTGGAACATGAGTTTTAGCTATATTATCACTAATAAATTTTATTAAGGTGAAAATCATTATTTAATGAGATTGGAACCCACATTTATTCCAAGTGTATTTCCACACTCTCGTTCATTGCATGTTATTATCACTTGATGATTTCAATTTCACTTGGTGATTACATTTTCACCTAGTGATTTTCTTTTCACTTAGGTTATAAACATACTAATCATTATTTACTACATTTTCATGAGAGGATGAGGTAACACCTCCATACCCCAAATCATTACTTTTAACTTACGTTATTTATACTCATATGTCAATTATGTATCATTTGTGTCTACACAATCTCTCATACTCATAATAAGATGAAATAAACATTTGGTTGCAGACCAAATGCAGAGTTCATCCTACTATATGTACAGAGGTGGTGTATCCATGTATTACTTTAGAAATCAAATTTATAGGTTGAATTATACCTAATAATGACTCCAAATCATGAATGCATTTTAGTTCCATGAATTTTCTTAAATTTCATGAACTCAAGGCATAATGATTTTCTCAACACTTGAGTTTATGTACAACTCCCTTTAAGATTTTATTTCCACTATTATCACATAACCTCTTGCATTTTTATCTTCATCGCACACCTTATTGTTATGGTTATTCCCACTTTACCCCTTGGGCCTTAGAAATATTGAAAGTGGATTTTCACGAGTTCTTCCCTACATAGGTGATGAATGCATATTCATCCCAATTTTAGCTACATTATTAGTTTAAATTAGCATTCATATATCTTAGTTTTCATCAAGAATAGCTTTGTTTTGATCTACTTAGATTTTTATGTTAATTTATAGGAATTCGATACTTTCTTGACTACCTTGCAGGTTTAGAATTCTATCACTCTACAACAAGTTTGCCTAGATCACTTCCAGAAGGCAGATCGATACACAAATTTTATGTCCGAGGAAAATTTCGACATGTCGATCGAAATGCCAATTGACATTAAAATCGACGAAGAAATCAAGACATCTAAGAGGTCAGCAGCCTTGTCGACCTCCCTAGTCAAATTCAAGATGAACGACACTCAGACTCACCGATGATCAAGGTCAACACCTATGTCAACCCCCCAGCTTGACAACATCATTGGCCAGTAGCCGACAAGAGATCATCCCATCAGTCAACAATCTCATCGACACACTTACCGAAAGCCACACCAGCTCGATAGCTTTATCAAATCTCAAGTTCGACAATCCTATCGACTGACAGACCAATGGTTGGAAGTCCAAAAGCCATCAATTGATACACTCGTCAACTGATATCCATGGTTGACACTGATGGAAAGAGGTCGACAGCCTCAACCCTATAAATAGACCCCGCGGAGCCGTACAACTCATCTCAAAAATTCTGAAGACAGACCATGTTGAAGGGTTGCCACTGAGATCAGAGCAAGGAAGAGACATATCGACCAAGCTAGTTCTATCGACCTAGCTTGGCGACGCCTATCGACCTCAAGCATAGATTGAAAGATCTCTTTCATCTGTAACTCCTGGTTTTCGATCTCCCTTCTTCGACAACCGATCTCTTCCTCGAGCTGTTGTTCATCCACCTACTTTTGCTACAATTCAGGGTTAATTGTTGAAGGAGAAAAAAAGGAAGGAAGTCCCCCATTGCACACCATGCTAAGCCTCTTCATCAACCCTCATGACCGTGACAGTGTCATCTGCCTCTTTTAGTGATATTAATATCTCCATGTTGAGCTAGTATTCTTTTCACTAGGGTGTGGGGAATAGCCCCACTACCCATTTCTTGCAATTTCATTCACATTCCAACTATTGTATGAGCTCATCTAATTCATAGTTAATCATTTATTGCATGTTTTGTGGATTGATCACCCCATTTATGTGACTTCAACGTTTAAGATTTGAATTCCATTAGCTTTGGTTGACACCCTAACGAGAACTTCCAACGGAAAGTCTCTAGAGTAGTGGATAGAGGATCTATAAGTAACGAGACATTGAGATTACAGGGATACCTACTCATGCAAGTTTCTGACGTCGAAAGGGGAAACTTGCATAACTCCAATTATATCTTCATATAAGTTTGGATTTGAATGATTGTGCAAATTTCAGTAGTGGTGATGAAACCTAGTTCCACTCTAATGTTTCCATCCATTGATAACTAGAACTTTAATCTTGCTATTTTCTTTCTTGAAATATTAGATTAATCAAACCAATCTCAACTATTGTGATAAATACTAGTTCTTGCTAGGTTACTTTGATTAGATAGTTCTTAAAAAAGTTGTCCCTTGGGATTTGATCCTTAACTATACTGTGATTGTGAGAACCTGTTACACTAAACGAGATTACTCAAAACATAAAACACAATCAATCACTAATTAATCACATACCCAAAAATATGGGTAAATGAAAACTGATTTCAACGTCAGCACCCGCTCATAAACATTTGCATAAGAGCCCAAAATCTTTCTTATATCCATACTATGCCAAGAATTTGATACAAATTGTTCTATCATCTTAGCCACCACATATATACACAGGAGAACAATATTCATATATGCCACACAAACAAGCATTAATTTGTTAACAAAAGTCTGATTCGTTTGAAACACCATATACAAACTTTTTCTCACCTGGACCTGAGAGTACATGGATGACTCTAGGACACACTAGACATCTAATCAACTTTCTCATAGATTCATTACTATAGCTCCTCCTTGCTGCCACATGTTTGTTTTCGTCACTTCAGATTACCTAAAAAGATGTGGTGAACCACAAGGGTGAGACCCATGTCCCAGCAAGAGATATAACCTCCAACAACATTTATTGATTACAACATTTTTAAGTAATTAAACAGTTAAGCAATTTAATCAGATATAAAAAATAATCTTAGCAGTACTGATGATTAACAAAATACATAAAGGACCAGATAATAACTATCGTCATTAGCCAGAATATCATCCTTTATCTTGTTGAGAATATAAGCAATTCAGTATCATATGCATATCTAGCATCATGAGCAAGTCTAATAACATAGCATAGCTAAAAACAAGAGCATGTCTAATTGGTTGAACATGCCAACATCATAAAAAGAACTAACAACGTAAGCACAATTATCTGGATAAGCATGATTAGCATTATATGCATCTCTAGTTACAAAGGTATGGCTAGCATGCTAAACATAACTAACAACATGAGATAGCTAGTATCATGATTATAATCAGCAGTAGCAGTATAGTTATCAACATAATCATGGCTACTATATGTATGCATCTACAATATTAAGCATATCCACAACATAAGTATATCTACTATCTCTTAATTGTACTAAGCATCATCTTTATGTAAAGAGAACAAACAAGGGTTATCATCCAATGTGAAGTGTCGTGTATAACCCTAAACATATATGCTATATTGATGTATTACATCTTTTATTATGCCCCGAGGAATTTGAGGATACCACTCAAAATCCAACTGACCACTACTAAGTTGAAATCAGTGCCATATAAGATCTAGGAAGATCCAGACTCCTGAGATCTTCTCCGCCCCGGTCAGTATGGGTCCGCCATTGCGACACATAAGGTCAAGCTACCAACAGCCTAGTTCATCCTTGGTACAGGTCACAACACTAGTGAAAGGAGGTGGGTTAGAATACCTTACCATCTGAGGTACAACCACAATTGTCCTCCAATCTTATCACATATATAATCACCGAGACACGACCGCAACCGTTCTCAATCACATCGGATGTATGAGGCATGACCATATCCAACCTCCACAATCTGCATTGTGGATGACAAGGATATATCCTCAACTTGCCACCCCACATACTCAACAATATGTTCTCCGAGTTTCCCTTAGGAATACTCATTTCACCATCTGTCAAATTCTGACAATCAAATGGATCTATGGCACAGGGCACTACATGATTAGAGTTTCACTTAATTAGTTATGCCAATTAAGTAAATTAAGGCTGCATCAAACAAGTGGACATACAAACCCTAATTCACTTCTAGCAAGCATATAAATATCACAACTACAAAAGATATAAAACATGTGAAACATAATTTCTCATATCATCATCACGTGGTACTATTCACTTGCCATTCATGAGACCACACTAGTCATCATACTATCACAAGATATAAATCCTTTTCACAATATCATGAGGTATCAACCCTTATCAACACAAGAGGATTACACCTCATTCAGGGCTCAACCATGCCCAAAGGCCATTAAGACCATCATATTATTTCCTACAAGATCATCATTATCTTTGCATGCCTTATAACAAGGCTCAACAACATCACTTATATATAATACACCAAATCAGCACAATATTGCATTAATGAACTAGGTTATATTCATAAACAATCATAGTAGGGTTATATTAACATTAAGAACATTCCTTTATTACATCAACATGCAATGAATCTAGATATGATTAACTCTCATCATATTCATAATGCACATGTTTAGCATAATAAAGTATCAACCACGTGGCTATGATAACCATCAATTAACATACCAAGGTTATGATCATGTTAAGGAGGTTATTCCACCACCATTCCATCATATAAGAATGTTAAACATGAATACTCATCTTTATCTATTTTCATTAGAGTTAGGTTCAACATGATAAATTATATCAATGTTACTAAATAGCACTCATACCCAAACCCTAACTCACAACATCCCCATTGGATCATGGATGCATAAGGTGAAGCATCACCATCACATTCCATATCATTCTCAAGTATGAACCCACACATAAATCAAGGTATAACGATTGGGTTATAGCATACTAGGGTTTCAACAACAGTAACAGAGTACTTCATGATTGCATTAGTCATTCAAGGACTATTCATACCCAATTACCATCATTTAGTTATATTAAAGCTAGGTATAACAAGCTATACCTCATTAGGGTTACATATCAAAACAATATGGTTATCATCACTTCTATTCATATGAGTGAATAGGTAAGAATACCTTATTAAGGGTAACCCTCCATTAGTTCCATCATCATTCAACCCGTATCACCATACCACAATGTCACTTAGAACCATTGGATGTTTAAAAGGTAAGACCTTTGGTTGTTTACATCCTTAGATAAAACACCTATGAAGTCCTTGATTTGTTCTCTAGAAAGAGTCACCATTTAACCCTAGACATCCCTTGATTAACAACACAAAAAGTTCCATTGAGAGTAGGGTAAAACCCACAATCGACTGTTCAGTTAAAACAAGCCATCCATTGTCAACAAGTAAGCTCCTTAAGTTGATCATATAAAGGAAACCATCTAAATCCCATTATTAGGACCAACATATTACATTATCCATAAATCCACTTTATTGGAGGAATAAACATTAGATCTTGACCATTGGGTCAAGTTCATATATTAAAACCATCAATTACAATATAGGTTCGACCAATGCATCAAGTGACCCAAGAAACCATTGGTCTAAGGCTTAATTGATGCTAAAACTATATGATTAACTCACCATATATTGTAGAGACCTGATCCACCATAACTAGTGATCATTAAATCACTATAGGTTGTTAGATCAACACTATATTCATTAATCATCATCAAATATTAAGCTGATGTCATCATTGATTGATAACATCAGTAGGGTACTTAATGGTTGATCATTATACTTCTAATTGATCCAAAACCTGACCTAAGGGGGTGACCATAGGTTGTAAACATCATATAAAACCTTTTATCACAACCATCAGTTGTCATGAAGACAACACCATAGGGTTGTTGCAATGGTAACATCATCGAGTCATGGATTTATATAAGAAATCAGCTTTAAACCCTAAAATTGACCATTAGTTGATAGGTGATTAGCACCATAGGTTGTCAAAACAACCCGATACAAGTCATATTATACCTTAGAAATAACGTACACATGATCACAGGTTCATCTAGAACTGAAATTAGAACAGGGAACATTATAAAAATCGAAATCCAAGTCAAGCATAGCTTTTTAGTGCATGAATCATCATTTTCAAGCAAGAACATGAACTAGAAAGCTTATGGTAAGCAATAAACGTGGAGCAAGTTATAAAAATTGCCTATAATGAGAAGATAAAACCCCATAAAGAATAAATCTAGAGTAGGTAGGGTAGAAAATCCAAGAGTAAGCTATGAATTCGTCCTTGTATCACCTTTCTTCATCAAATGAGCAAACCCTAAGCATAAGGAGCAAGAAAGGTAGGATTTTAGAGATTTAGAGAAATTTCTACCATGGAACAACAAGTTTATGACCTAGAGGAAGGTCTAAGGAAGGATAAGAGAAAGAAAAATGAAGAAGAAAGGAAGAAAAAAACTTGCCTTGATCGAATTCCCTGGAAGATGACCTTAGAAACCCTGGGTAGGGCTAGATGGAGCCCTAGGAGACCTTCTTCTCCAAAAAGGGGTTGTCTTCTACCTTAGGGAAGTTTGTTATGTAGAAAAACAGAGTGGATTCGTTGATCCAAGTTTGAGGAAAGAGAAAGCAACATATTTTCGTATTTGGGAAAGGAAGAGGCAAATATAGCCCATGGATAAGGATATAAGCAAGCATGATGTGTAAAAGTAGCTTCCCCATGTGTTTATGGCCTTAAACTATTGAGAATATACAAGCAAACACACAAGAAACTACCCCAACGTCCCTATTAACCTTCTTCGATTTCCTTTGTCAAAATTCCCAGCCAATCACATAATTCATTAGTTGATAGCTACTAAAAGTAGCTCATCTGTGAAGGGGTAAACCCTAAAATACCCTTGATGAAAACACCTTCAAACCATGGCTCTACTAGGATCCCCATGGCTCAAAAATCTCAAGAATGATAATATAAAATCTAAGGAACATAATTTATGTGATAAATTGCAAAGAAAACCCATCAATTGGGTAAATTGCATAAAAGTCCAAAATGTGCATAAAATTACATAACTTGCTCAAACAGTGTTCAAATTGGACCAAATTTGAAACATAAGCTTGTCTTATGATTTCAAAGCATATCACAAGGTTATATTAGGGTTATAAGAATTCAATTATGATAATTAAGCTCATTCAACTAATTAAGTAAGTTTAGGGGCCTTACAACTATAAACCCCTAATAGGGATTTCTCCCCCGAAATCCAAGGTAAACAAAGATGGGTACTTCCTTTGCACCTCATCATATTACCTTCACATGGTTACTTGCATATCATGGTGATGTCACATAATTCATACATATCTCATCTTGGGTCAGCACAAAAACCCCCACATAAGAAGACATTTGCAAATATGGAACATAGAAGCTTGTTGTGCCAGATGTACAAATCTAGTAGTAGCTTTCAACTTTGGGACTCGATTGTCATCTTGAACTATTCTATATGTGGTATCACACATCACTCAGAGGCCACACTCACTGGATCTTACCAAACATAAAACATTAGATGTCTATTATCATATGCAACTTTATAAGGTTTCATCTCTATGCTCCTTTAATAGTTGTTGTTATCAACAACTCTATCAACCATGTAGGCACCCCCTAGTTTTTAAGAAATTATGAGGAATATGTTTTTAGAGGATTCTCCAATCATATCAATGGTGGACTGACCATCTATTTGGTTGAAGAATCATACACTTGTATATAACTGTTAACAAATATAACTTCCTGATTGACCTTATTAGGGGTGGAGCAATGACATTGTCTTCATCTCATCAAGACTCACATAACATACTTAACAAAGGTATCATAACTCTTAGAGGATACCCTAGTCAACCCCCAACTCACTCTTGTTCAACTTGTCTCATAGCTATTTCTACTTCGGCAACCCTAAGGTTTTTGAAGAAATATTGATCATATTTTTGACCATATTTGAAATAGTTTGACATGTCATCATTCAAAGCTTGATATAACTTGTATGACATGTCTGAAATACTCTGTTCTTAATATTCATAAATTATATTTGTACATTGGTTAGTCTATAGGACATAACTCTAAACTCATCATGGTCATGTGAATTATGTCATCCAATCTAAATCTTATGCATTGATATTTGATCATAGGTTTATCTTAAAGGAACATGGTATCACATATCTATTGACCAACAACCATCTATCCTTGATAGTGGTCTTGCCCAACTATCATTGAACCATACACAACATTATAGAATCACTTTTTTTTTTCAAACAACATTTAGAGGGTCATCATCAACTCTCTTTCTCTCTCTAAGGGAGAGAAACACTTGGAATATTCATTTAATAAATGTCTCCAACCTTCACACATTTCTCATACTGTTGATACATCTTGGATACTAGGATTCATTACCTTGGTATCCACCTCATGTGCTGTAAGGAACTCACATCCTTATATCATCTACTTTTACCAACATAACAAATATCAAGACATATAAGAGGAGTCTTCCTAATTATTGGAAGGATCAAAAGAAAAATCATCACAAACTTTATGAACTTGGAACCATAGTCCAAACAACCTTATGCTATAATAAGCTATCAACCCTCATGTTTACAATGAATCCACACATACCAAGTGGCAATGATCCACTTGAAAGTTGTGCCCTGGAAAGAAAAGAGACAAAGGGAAACACACTTCCCACATCATAGCAACATTGTTCAAGGTCACTAGCAAAAAGGTAACCGATTCTATTTTCATTATGCAAGTTACAACTTCTTATGTATCATTTTACCTTTTTCATTTCAGGTTCCTTGCCATTAGCATAGGAATTATCATGATTAACATATCTCATTACTCCTTCCCTGATGACTATTTATCACACTTGGTATGTTCTCTTATTTTATTATGTTTTACAACCACTTATCGATTGGTAAATCATCATATTCCACATTTTCTTCATTAAATTGGGATCATCTCCCTTAATTTCTTTCAAATGCCATGATGATTTTTCATTAACACTTTCTTACACACATAGGTTGGTCTGAGATTAACTCAGGTTCCACCTTATTTCTTTGTCATTGTTCCCATTCATCTTTTCATTTTATACTTGTTATAGGAGTTCTCTCTATCTTATGTCGATTTCATACCTTGATTCACTTTATAAGCATAGACTTGTTTGTCTTTTACTTTATTATCTTCTTGAATCACATCTTCAAGAACTCTTCTTTTCCTTATTTTTATTCAGATTTAGATTTCATGATGTTGAATCTTTCTCTTATATTTACCAAACATTCAAGTATTGATAGATAATGATGCAATTCTCATCTTCTTTTAAGGTAGGATTGAAATATTCACACCATGATTTCTTATTTGTTATGCTCTTTAGATTGTCTCAAAATGACTACTTGATCAGAGTAATCAGAAAGATAACAATCTAAGAGTTCCATACTTACCTTTCTTCAATAATTGAATACCTGGCCAGGGCACCCAAATATTGAGATTAGGTAGTGTTATAACCCCATTTTCTAAAGCATGTAATGAGATTTGTAAATCTCTTTTTAAAAGATAAATGAAATCCATGATTGATTTGATGAGTTGATTTGAATGAATTTCGTGTATGACAGCCTTGTGTGTTTTCTTAATGGGCCTTATTGGCCATTAAGCCCCATTGAAAGAAAAAGAAAAAGAAATGGAAAAGGAATTCAATTGGATAATGGAATACATAAGGAAATGAATAAAAGATGATTAAAAGGCTAAAAGATATTTTCCCAAAATAGGATTTCGAGTTATAAAGGTTCCTTGGGGTTCAAGGAACTCAGGATAATAAAATAATGATAAAAGAAATAGAAAAGATGTGGAAAATATGAATAATTAGATGATAACTTGCAATCAAAGAAAAGGAATCGTTTTATTTAGATAATAATCCCAGATTTTGTGGGATGAAAGATAAAAGCATAAAAAGGTTCCCTTAAAATTTGAATTGAAAAGGATTTACGAGTTGGGATTTATGAATTTTCCAAGTTATCTTTGAATTAGGAATATAATTTGAATAATAGGAAATTACTTTCCTTTTGATCTAGCGCATGTGATGAGAGCTGTTGGATTGAAATCCAACGGGCACTGCTCATCGTCCAGGTCCCGGTGGGACAAGGACTCCAGCCGTAACAAGGGAAACTTCTCCCTCTATTTCCGATCGACATGATGCATGTGAACTCATGGGAAGAGTCCCATTGAGTTCGGGAGGAAGTAGGGAAGATTCTGGACCCTGGTTTGTTGGGTTTTTATCCTACCTTCATGAAACGCCCAATTGGGCTAGAGAATGGTTGGCAACGGGTTGAGAAAACCCTAGGGGAGCCCCCCTAGTCCTATATAAGGACCCTCGCACAAGTTCCCACATCCTAGCGATCTCAAGCGGCCACTCCATGAGCTCTTGCATCATCCCTCCCGCTTTATTGAACCAGCTCCGGCGAGGACCTGTAGCGACACCGCCACGAGATTGAGTTAAGATAGAGAGGAGGATGACGAGCGAGAACCCTGGGATCGAGGTCCATGATGAACCCACAGGGGAATCCGATGATCGCAACCACTGCACGTTGAGTTAGATTGTTGAGTGGAGCCGGTTGGCGAGGAGCGTTGGATCAAAATCCACCATGGACTCAGCAGCATCCGACGAACGACAGCTAAGGATCGTGCATGCCATCGAGTTGGTGGAGATTAGTGATGTGGAGCATTAGATCGAGACACGATCCATTGGTGCACCAATCCAACGATCACAGAAATTCGGTAAAATCCCCTCTCTAATCGAATAATCCACAAAATTGCTTTTCCTTGCAAAATTGATAGAAATTGCTAGGAATGTCTAATGAAGAAATTTTATATATGAAAGTTGTGTAGAAAAATACGAGGAACATGATAAAAATACTTTGAGAATCTCGTTCTATCTAGTTTGGCAAAAGTTCTTTAATTGGGTAGAAAAGTGTATTGAAAAGTAATTAGAAACCCTATTTGCATATAAAGGATGATTCTTTGTAACATAATAGGTTAAATTGAGGATTAGCAACCTGTTAAATAATAATATGGAGTGTTCATCTATTTTGAATACAAATATGGTTAATTTAGGGTTTGTGTCTATAAATGAAAAGGTAATGTATATGGAAACCCTAATTTAGGGTAAAAGAAGAAGAAAACCATGTTATTTTGGATTAAGGAAATAAATTACTAAATAATGATCCTAAGACAGTTAGGAATATTAACATGAGAGAATTTAAAGGTTTTAAGTGGATTTGAGGAATTAGGGTTCATAATAACTAAGAATGAAGGTGAAACCCTAGTTTCCAAGAAATCCTAAAATTGGAATAGAATCCCTAAGGAATAAGATGGAATTGAATAAATTTTGATAAAATGTAGTTGGAATGTCTATTTCAGGGTTTCTGCGCAATTTTCTTACTTACTCGGATATTATCTCTCTTCATATTTGATTATGTATCCAAATCTGCAATAAGAGGTATGTGGTTACGCTTATGAATATCTCGAGTTAGTTTTCCGAGATTTACCGAAGTTTTCATCGATGTCATGAATTAATTGTTGGATGATTTTAATTCATGCAAACTATAATGTGGCTATGACTATCACATAAGATATGTGCCTACTAGCTCAGATCCTGGTCCCCTATGTGGCTTAATAATTGACCTAGTAAATGGCTACCAATGGAGTAGGTCCATCAGGTCATTAGATGACTTAGTAAATGGCTACCAATGGCGTAGGACCATCAAGTCATCATGAGTTAGATATTGGGCTACTTGCGGGTAGTGCCATGCGACTCTATTACCCTAGGTATTGGCTACCTGTAAGGTAGGTCCATGGGGGTAAGAAGCTACCTAAAGAGAGGTAGCATATAAGGGATAGCACAGAGTTAGGGGATAGGTAAGGATTGAGTAGTATGGCTTAAAACAAAATCTTGGTTGTTAAATGATTAATTGAATGATTACATTGTTGGGAGATTTTAGCAAAGAACACGATTTGGGCAAGATTCTGTAGAGAGAAATATGCGAGTAGGGCGCATAGTAGATCTGAGTTTTATCCGCATAATGTTAGATACAGTAGTTCTGCCTCTTCTTACTGGAAACATCTTTGGAATCTTTTCCCTACGATTCTTCCTTTCTGCAGATGGCGAGTTGGGAAAGGCCTTATTTCTTTTTGGCATTCTTTATGGTGTGATGAGAGACTCTTTGATCATGCCTTGCATTCCAGTGATCGCAACCATCATTTCCTTGTTTGTGACTTCTGGATCCATAACGAAGGTTGGGACTGGACCTCCTTGAGGCAGCTTCTTAGTGAGGACGATATATATCTGATCAAGAAAGCCGACCAGCAGATAAATGATGATGATGATATGATTATTTGGTGTCCGGAGGTGACGGGCCAGTTCTCTATTAAATCTGTGAAGAAGATCTTGACTACGAGACACAATGATGCTCCTTCTGCTGCTCAGAAGATTTGGCACCTTGATGCGCCCAAGGCTTGCATGCTCATTTGGAAGATTTTCCATAGAGCTCTTCCTACTGATGACAACATTATTAGGTGCCATATTGCTATGTCTTCTAGATGTGATTGCTGCGATGAACCAAATTCTGAAGATATGGATCACCTTTTCTTCCATGGTTGCCTTGCTACTGCTTTCTGGAACAAGTTCTCCCTTCTTACTGCTAGATCTCGCCCTCATAACATAGCCGAGCTGCTGTCTCTTTGTTCGCGGGGGAGATCATCCTTGGTTATGGAGTGGATCGCAGCTTGCCTTGCTACGCTTATTCCTTTTTATATTTGGAGATGGAGGTTTCGTGCTAGATATGACGGTTGTAAGGCCCTCATTGATCGTGATATGAGCTGCATGATTGCACAGCTCAACTCCATGTTAAAGAAGAGATGGTTCCGCGTCCTTGCCCAAACGGAGGATCATAGGCGCCTTAATCATCACGGTATTGAAGACCCTAACTATGCTCTTAGGGAGGTTCACCTTATGAGATGGATGACCCCCGACCTCAACTCCTTGAAGATGAACGTCACGTTTGGTAGGAGTAGAGACTCTTCCGGTCATTACATGTGGTGGATGGCTAGTATCATCCGGAATCACCAGGCTGCTATTTGTCAGATTGCTAGAGCATGGTTAACTGCAAATGATCATCTTTCTACATCCCTTCAAGCTTGTGGAGTTGGTTTGAAGCTGGCTGAGAATCAATCCTTGCGGATTGCCGTGTTGGAGATTGATGACGAGAATACTTATCGCATGTTATGGGGCACTGCTTGTATTCCTTGGAGGATTTCTCATACAGTCAAGGAGATAAAGAGTTACATGGAGGACGAAGGCATCATTGGTTCGCTTGTTCACAGGGCGATCAATTCTATTCCCAGAGAGATTGGTAAATGGGGAGTCCTCAGTCATGATTTGATTGTGATCTCTGACCCTAGTTGTTTTCCGCCTAGAGTTCGCGGCATGGATCTTCTTGAGAGAAACCACACTCCGTACGTGGTTTTGAAGCTTAAGCATCCTTAATGCTTAGTCTGTGTTGTTGGTCGGGTTTGTCTTGTTGTCATCTTGTTTTATTCGGGGGGTTTGCTGTTGTCCTTGAGATGTGGGACAGTCATGTTGGGGTTTGACCTGCATTTTATAAGCAGGAGCTGTACTTGACGTTTTTTTTTAGCTCACACGAGGAGGGTGAGATGAATAGACGACCTCCTGGCTTAATTAAAAAAAAAAGAATGATTACATTGTTAACGTATTTGCATGATTGTTGTTTCCCCCACATACCAGCTTCGGCTGACCGACATTTTGTTTGTCGACGTTTTAGGTACAATGAAAAGGACAAACAGTAAATCGTCATATTGTGAAATACACGAATTAAAGTCCAAGGAGGATTGGTTAGTTAGTCCCAATTATGGATAAAAGTTTATAATTCCAAAAATTTCAAAGGTATGTAAAATTTTTATTTACTACAACTTTTCAGTTTGGTCTAGTAGAATTTATTAATTGTTATCAATTAATTGCTGAACCTTGATCCATGTTATTGGATAATGGCACCGACCTCTCGGTCTTCCTTAATTGGGGGTTACTGGAAGGCGGGGTCGTTACATTTGGTATCAGAGCCAAGGTTCTCCACTTAATTGTTAATAATTATTAAATTTTACAAAATCTGTAGAACCCAAGGGAGTTATTAGAGGATTATCCAAAAGATGGAGGTGTCTAGAAAAGGATCACGACCGGGGGCTGGCAATATTTTCCTCTGCACCGCTAGTCGGAATACGAGGACTCCCAGATCCGTGTGACTGCCTGCCCAAAGTCTTAGGGTATGAATCGAAATAAGATACGTTTAGGACTTTCTCATCTTATTCATCCCTTATCATCACAAAATTCTATTAAGGACCTAAAGGATTAGGGTTTTCTTTCTTATCCTCACTCTCTTGAGGTATGGGTAAGGTTAATAAGGTTTAAGGAATCCTCCACCAAATTAATGAAAATCATGTAAATAAGATGTCATGGACATAAGCTTAATAGATTAAGTGCAAATTAAAGAATAGATACATGCTTAGGTCGTATGACATGAGTTGTCTTTGCCTCAGGATGGACCTGAGGATAGACCTCCTTAGCAGGAGGATGAGTAGAGAGAGTTAGTCTTGGAGATAGAGATCTCCATTAAAAGTAGAGACCTGGCACATCCTCTGAGGATGATGCTAACCCTAACCCTAAGTGAAGGTTAGAGAGAGATGAGTTGGACCAGGTGGACATGCCTTTGGGATGCCATATGATCCATGGGTGACCTAGCACCTTTGGCAACCCAACCCTGGGAAGGGTTGTGCATGTTAGGGTAAAAGATAGCTCCTTAGATGATGATGTTAATGAGGGACCTTAGAAACCCTATGGGCTTATGCGAGTAGGGCGTAGCATGCACCCAGGGTACGTTAGTAGTGTGAGTAAAGGGTTGAAACCCTGACCAGGAGAGTATGAAGGATGGCTTATGAAATAAGCATAAAGAACTATGGATAACCTTGAGCGCACATAAGTTGAACATAGGCTTCATCCAGGTAAGGGCATGCTTTTGAGGTTGATCCTTCATGAAGAGAGGACCTCTAATGGTGAGGTTGGTTGTAGGGTTAGAGAGAGAGAGAGAGCGGGACACCAAGCAAGAAGGTCGTAAACCTAGACCCCGAGATATGAGGAATGGTAGGGAGTTGAGGATGATGCGACCTAAGCAGATGATAGTGGTCGCCACATGCTTGATCCCTAGAGGTTGCTGATGTCTTGGTTGCCATGAGAGGAACCAAATCCTAGAGAGAGGATGAGTATGTTAATACCTCTGTACCGATGGTATAGATGAGAAGAAGAGTTCCTTAGACCTGGAGAGGTATAGTAACAAGTTATGAGGCCTTGTACCTTGTTGGTTGTCCTTGAGGAGGACCCAACTCTAAGTGTTGCTCGAGTTGAAGGATGACAAGAAGTGCATGTCATGCCTTTTTGCATGCTTGATTCATGGTTAAGAGGTAGAGCATGTAGTTGGACACCTACAAGTGAACCTAGGGTCCATAGGCCTAAGAGGGGAAGTGGTGTACCTATTTCTCATAAGGAGAGTTGAGTTCCTAAAGAAGCGAGCATGGTACTCCTCATGTATAGAGGAAAAGAGAAGCCCCTTAAGTTTAAGGTATGTTTGATGAACCCCTCATAACTAGGTTAATGATAAAGGAAAGCATGATCTTGATCCAGCATCGAGGAAAGAGGACAAGTATGACTTAGCATGGTTCAATAGGAGATCTGCTTGTGCCTTAATAGCTTGGTAGGGTGAAGTAGGCTCATGTGGATGTAAACCCTAGACCTAAGAGCTTTTGTGACCTTGTTGTCAAGAGATAGTTTTCCTCCCATCCTGGGAGAGGGACCCCTTTGGTAGGTTTAAGGTAACCTAAAGAGGTCTCAAAGGATCTTGAGAAGCTAAGTGAAAAGTACATGGTATGAGAATGAACCTATAGACCCATAGATATCCATCTCTAAGTGCATACGGATGTGTTACCATGGAGGTAACCGGTAAGGGGCCTGACCAAGGTAGACAGGTCACCATGACCCCTATGAAAGGATGGATGTCAGCCCATGTATACAAAGAGAGACGATGAAGGCTTGGGCGAGGTTCTAAGTTGGACATGTACTATAAATGGAGAATCCTAAGTCTATCCTAGGGTCAGGTAGGGATAAGACCGATGAAAGTAGGAGTTTCCTAATTCCCCAGTTGCACATGACCATAGGGTCGGGAGGTAACAACTATCATTGTCTGAGGGCCATGGGTTAGGAGATTGATCACCTTCATGAACTCATGGGACCCAAAGGGAAGATGAGTAGGGCACTCTCTTGATGCATAAGGGAAGAGGGATGACCCCAAAAGTGCTGGGACCCTATAGACCTAGAGGAGATGACCAAGGATTGTGCAGTGACCCAAGTAGGTTCCAGACCAGTTTTTCATGGAAGTAACTTTGATATCAAGATGAATGTGATGATGAGACATATGTGGCACATATCAACTTAGATTTAAAGGTGTACTGGCAAGGTGGGATGTACCATCTCTACTCTTGGAACAAGAAGAACTATGTATTTGGACTGCAGCCAAATGCTTATTTCCTTTTGTTATGAGAGAGAGAGAGATAGGACAGTACGCATGCCATACACGAAGGATAAAGATGATGTGGGTTGGAACGTTGCCATGAGATATGGGGACAGAGATGATAACATACCTTGGTGAAGTGAATCATACATGGACAGGTACAAACGATAAGAGTATTAAGATAATCACCTTATGAGAATGTTTTATTATAAGCTATGTGGAATCTGCATGTGATACAAGGTTGAGTTCGATAACCAAGAGGATGATCCCATAGTTTTCTTGGTGAAGATAAACTAAGAGTTTGAGATGAGACTCAAGCGAAATACATGGAGGTAGTATGTCTTCAATATTACCTAATACCGAAGGATGTGAAGTGGTAATAGATGTTCTGGTTGAGATGTATCTCTAGTTTGGGTTGACCCTAAGTTTGGAAAGAAGGTATGGTTGGCTAACACTAATGTAATAAGATCAGATAATGGTTGTTTGGTTAGCCATTCTAGTCCTTGATGCAATGAAAGGATGGTGGTAGAACCTCAGATGCACTTCTTTGGAAAAGAAGGTGATGAACCCCGACTAGAGTGGTTTAGGGTTTCGGAGGAATCGATCTTGAGAAATCATGATTGAAGATCACCATACACCGTGGTTCTACCAAGATAGTAAATGGAAATAGCACTTTGGATGCTTAAGATGAAGTTGCATGTGGTATATGGCCATGGAAGCCAGGAGGTAAAGGACGAACCCCAGTAACCCAGTGTATCGATATAGAGGACAAAAGAGTCCCTGAGAGGGAATGGGAGTTCATCACTATGGATGTTGTGATAGGTCTCCCCTAGACCAAGGAAGGTCGAGATGCAATATGGGTTATGGTAGATCGCCTTACCTAGATGACATGAGAAAGAAAGAGTTCTGTCAAGGGACCGATCTGGTTGAACTACCCATGAGAGAGATGGTTCAACTAAACCATGAAGCGAGTCCAAAGGTTCTTGAGTTTAACCTAAAGGTTCCCTACCAAAGGGTGGAAGTAGGTACATGAAGAACTCGATGTTAGTATAGTTTACCACCCCTAACCAGTGGTTAATATGATCCAGACAAAAGGGTCTGATGAGAGCATGTGTGCTCATTCAAGGTGATACCCAAAGACAATCCTTGTCCTAATAAAGACGTGATGATGACCACCATAGCCAGTATCGGGATTTAAAGAAGCTATGTAAGGGAGGTTGTGTCGGTCACCACTTCAGTAAGATGATGTTGGTGAAAGGACATCATGATGGTTAGAAAAGGACCATAGTGTGTGCAGATGAAGTCGCTTTGATCATGCAATGGCTGAAAGGAGCCCAGGGACGACATGAGTCGTAAGATGATGCAAAGTAAGCTGACATGCAGTTCTTTGTGGGAGAACATGTGACATGAAAATCCGACCCCTCTAAGTTATAGCTAAGAGAGCTGAGTCCCCGATACATGGGTCCTTTTGAGATGGATTGGTGGAGAAGGTTATGGTTAACCTTACACCTCAGGATAAAGTAATGTATGATGAGTTCCATGTATCCAATTTAGAGTGCTATGTGAGGTACCCCGACCATGTGCTGAGCAATGAACCTAGTGAGCCCCAAGGGAGGCTGAAATGGCTTGAGTCACCTGTGTAGTTTATAGATGCCAGGATGAAAGAACTCAGAGAAAAGAATATGTAATGATAAAGGTTCTTTGGGAGCGCCATGAGTACGGTAAAGCCACATAGGGGCCAATGATGGACATGGAAAAGTCTTATCTGGAATTGTTTGTTTGCTTGATAGAATTTGGAGGACAAAATTCCTATAAGAGGGGAAGGATGCTACAACCCTGATTTTGGGTTCTTTTGGTGAGAAATGTAATTTCTCATATTAAAGATATTTGAACAAATAATGATATAATTTGTCTTGAATATATGGGTTTCGTTTACAATAGCCTTGATGAATGTTTTGTGGGCTTTATTGGCTATTGGGCCCAATAACAAGGAAAATCAATTAGTAAATGAATAATTGAATTTTTAAGAAAAGAAAAATGTGGAAACCTCTAGAAGGCAAATCCAAAGAGGGATTTCGTGCCTCTTGGGTTCCTTGGGTCCCAAGGAGTCCAAAGTTGCAAAGAAAAGGAAATAAGAAAGGAAAAGATTAATTAAGTATTTCTTTATTAAGAAAGAAATTGAAAACAATGAAAATAAGAAATGAACAAGATGATGAGAAATATGTTTCTTTCGAAATTTGTTTGTTTGATTGATGAATTTTGAGGGCAAAATTCCTATAAGGAGGGGAGGATGTTATAACCCCATTTTCTAAAGCATGTAATGAGATTTGTAAATCTCTTTTTAAAAGATAAATGAAATCCATGATTGATTTGATGAGTTGATTTGAATGAATTTCATGTATGACAGCCTTGTGTGTTTTCTTAATGGGCCTTATTGGACATTAAGCCCCATTAAAAGAAAAAGAAAAAGAATTGGAAAAGGAATTCAATTGGATAATGGAATACATAAGGAAATGAATAAAAGATGATTAAAAGGCTAAAAGATATTTTCCCAAAATAGGATTTCGAGTTATAAAGGTTCCTTGGGGTTCAAGGAACTCAGGATAATAAAATAATGATAAAAGAAATAGAAAAGATGTGGAAAATATGAATAATTAGATGATAATTTGAAATCAAAGAAAAGGAATCGTTTTCTTTAGATAATAATCCCAGATTTTGTGGGATGAAAGATAAAAGCATAAAAAAGGTTCCCTTAAAATTTGAATTGAAAAGGATTTACGAGTTGGGAGTTATGAATTTTCCAAATTATCTTTGAATTATGAATATAATTTGAATAATAGGAAATTACTTTCCTTTTGATCTAGCGCATGTGATGAGAGCTGTTGGATTGAAATCCAACGGGCACTGCTCATCATCCAGGTCCCGGTGGGACAAGGACTCCAGTCGTAACAAGGGAAACTTCTCCCTCTGTTTCCGATCGACATGATGCATGTGAACTCATGGGAAGAGTCCCATTGAGTTCAGGAGGAAGTAGGGAAGATTCCGGACCCTGGTTTGTTGGGTTTTTATCCTACCTTCACGAAACTCCCAATTGGGCTAGAGAATGGTTGGCGGAGGGTTGAGAAAACCCTAGGGGAGCTCCCCTAGTCCTATATAAGGACCTCGCACAAGTTCCCACATCCTAGCGATCTCAAGCGGCCACTCCATGAGCTCTTGCATCATCCCTCCCGCTTTATTGAACCAGCTCCGGCGAGGACCTGTAGTGGCACCGCCGTGAGATCGAGTTAAGATAGAGAGGAGGATGACGAGCGAGAACCCTGGGATCGAGGTTCATGATGAACCCACAGGGGAATCCGACAATCGCATCCACTACACGTTGAGTTAGATTGTTGAGTGGAGCCGGTTGGCGAGGAGCGTTGGATCAAAATCCACCATGGACTCAGCAGCATCCGACGAACGACAGCTAAGGATCGCGCATGCCACCGAGTTGGTGGAGATCAGCAATGCAGAGCGTCAGATCGAGACACGATCCATTGGTGCACCAATCCAACGATCACAGAAATTCGGTAAAATCCCCTCTCTAATAGAATAATCCACAATATTGCTTTTCCTTGCAAAATTGATAGAAATTGCTAGGAATGTCTAATGAAGAAACTTTATATATGAAAGTTGTGTAGAAAAATACAAGGAATATGATAAAAATACTTTGAGAATCTCGTTCTATCTAGTTTGGCAAAAGTTCTTTAATTGGGTAGAAAAGTGTATTGAAAAGTAATTAGAAACCCTATTTGCATATAAAGGATGATTCTTTGTAACTTAATAGGTTAAATTGAGGATTAGCAACCTGTTAAATAATAATATGGAGTGTTCATCTATTTTGAATACAAAGATGGTTAATTTAGGGTTTCTGTCTATAAATGAAAAGGTAATGTATATGGAAACCCTAATTTAGGGTAAAAGAAGAAGAAAACCATGTTATTTTGGATTAAGGAAATAAATTACTAAATAATGATCCTAAGACAGTTAGGAATATTAACAAGAGAGAATTTAAAGGTTTTAAGTGGATTTGAGGAATTAGGGTTCATAATAACTAAGAAAGAAGGCGAAACCCTTGTTTCCAAGAAATCCTAAAATTGGAATAGAAACCCTAAGGAATAAGATGGAATTGAATAAATTTTGATAAAATGTAGTTGGAATGTCTATTTCAGGGTGCTGTGCAATTTGCTTGCTTACTCGGATATTATCTCTCTTCATATTTGATTATGTATCCAAATCTGCAATAAGAGGTATGTGGTTACACTTATGAATATCTCGAGTTAGTTTTTCGAGATTTACTGAAGTTTTCATCGATGTCATGAATTAATTGTTGGATGATTTTAATTCATGCAAACTATAATGTGGCTATGACTATCACATAAGATATGTGCCTACTAGCTCAGATCCTTGTCCCCTCTGTGGCTTAATAATTGACCTAGTAAATGGCTACCAATGGAGTAGGTCCATCAGGTCATTAGATGACTTAGTAAATGGCTACCAATGGGGTAGGACCATCAAGTCATCATGAGTTAGATATTGGGCTACCTGCGGGTAGTGCCATGCGACTCTATTACCCTAGGTATTGGCTACCTGTAAGGTAGGTCCATGGGGGTAAGAAGCTACCTAAAGAGAGGTAGCATACAAGGGATAGCACAAAGTTAGGGGATAGGTAAGGATTGAGTAGTATGGCTTAAAACGAAATCTTGGTTGTTAAATGATTAATTGAATGATTACATTGTTAACATATTTGCATGATTGTTGTTTCCCCCACATACCAGCTTCGGATGACCGCCGTTTTATTTGTCGGCATTTTAGGTACAATGAAAAGGACAAACAGTAAATCGTCATATTGTGAAATACACGAATTAAAGTCCAAGGAGGATTGGTTAGTTAGTCCCAATTCTGGATAGAAGTTTAGATTTCCAAAATTTTCAAAGGTATGTAAAATTTTTATTTACTATAGATTTTCAGTTTAGTCTAGTAGAATTTATTAATTGTTATCAATTAATTGCTGAACCTTGATCCGGGTTATTGGATAATGGCACCGACCTCTCGGTCTTCCTTAATTGGGGGTTACCGGAAGGCGGGGTCGTTACAGGTAGTATGCACCATATTTTTATGTCATATTCCTAACTTAGACATCATCCTAGTCCTAAGTCCTAGTGTCCCTATAGACTCAGTGAACCTAAAGCTCTGATACCAACTTGTGAGAACCCATTACACTAAACGAGATTACTCAAAACATAAAAGACAATCAATCACTAATTAATAACATACCCAAAAATATGGGTAAATGAAAACCGATTTCAACGTTAGCACCTGCTCATAAACATTTTCATAAGAGCCCAAAATCTTTCTTATATCCATACTATGCCAAGATTTTGATACAAATTGTTCTATCATCTTAGCCAACACATATATACACAGGAAAATAATATTCATATATGCCACACAAACAAGCATTAATGTGTTAACAAAAGTCTGATTCGTTTGAAACACCATATACAAACTTTTTCTCACCCAGACCTGAGAGTACAGGGATGACTCTAGGACATACTAGACATCTAATCAACTTTCTCATAGATTCATTACTATATCTCCTCCTTGTTGCCACATGTTTGTTTTCATCACTTCAGATTACCTAAAAAGATGTGACGAACCACAAGGGTGAGACCCATGTCCCAGCAAGAGATATAACCTCCCACAACATTTATTAATTACAACATTTTAAAGTAATTAAATAGTTAAGAAGTTTAATCAGATATAACAAATAAGCTCAACAGTACTGATGATTAACAAAATACATAAATGAGCAAATAATAACTATCATCATTAGCCAGACTATCATCCTTTATCTCGTTGACAATATAAGCAATTCAATATCATACACATATCTATCATCATGAGCAAGTCTAATAACATAGTATAGCTAACAAAAAGAGCATGTCTAATTGGTTGAACATATCAACATCATAAAAAGAGCTAACAAAATAAGCACAATTATCTGTATAAGCATGATTAACATTATATGAATCTCTAGTTACAAAGGCATGGCTAGCATGCTAAACATAACTAACAACATGAGATAGCTAGCATCATGATTATGATCAACAATAGTAGTATAGTTATCAACATAATCATGGATACTATATGTACGCATATGCAATCTTAAGCATATCCACAACATAAGTATATCTACTATCTCTTAATTGCACTAAGAATCATCTTTATGTAAAGAGAACAAATAAGGGTTATCATCCAATGTGAAGTGTTGTGTATAACCCTAAAAAAATATGCTATACGGCTGTATTACATCTTTTATTATGCCCTGAGGAATTTGACGACACCACTCAAAATCCAACTAACCACTACTAAGTCGAAATCAGTGCCATACAAGATCTAGGAAGAGTCAGAATCCTAAGATCTTCTCCACCCCTAGTCAGTACGGGTCTGCCACTGCGACACATAAGGTCAAGCTACTAACAACCTAGTCCATCCTTGGTATAGGTCACAACACTAGTGAAAGGAGGTGGGTACACATACCCTACCATCCGAGGTGCAACCGTATTTGTCCTCCAATCTTGTCACATATATAATCATCGATACATGACCACAACCATTATCAATCACATCAGATGTATGAGGCATGACCATAGACAACCTGCACAATCTTCATTGTGGATGACAAGGATATATCATCAACTTGACACCCCACATACTCAACAGTATGCGCTCCGAGTTTCCCTTAGGAATACTCATTTCACCATTTGGCAAATTATGACACTTAGATGGATCTATGGCACAGGGCACTACATGATTAGAGTTTCACTTGATTAGTTATGCCAATTAAGTGAATTAAGGCCGCATAAAATAAGCGGACATACAAACCCTAATTCACTTGTAGCAAGCATATAAATATCACAACTACAAAAGATATAAAATGTGTGAAACATAATTTCTCATCTCATCATCACATGGTACTATTCACTTGCCATTCATGAGACCACATTAGTCATCATACTATCACAAGATATAAATCCTTTTCACAATATCACGAGGTATCAACCCTTATCAACACAAGAGGATTACACCTCATTCAGGGCTCAACCATGCCCAAAGGTCATTAAGACCATCATATTATTCCCTACAAGATCATCATTATCTTTGCATGTCTTAGAACAAGGCTCAACAACATCACTTATATATAATACACCAGATCAACACAATATTACATTAATGAACTAGGTTATATTCATAAACAATCATATCAGGGTTATATTAACATTAAGAACATTCCTTTATTACATCAACATGCAATGAATCTAGATATGATTAACTTTCATCATATTCGTAATGCACATGTTTAGCATAAGAAAGTATCAACCACATGGCTATGATAACCACCAATTAACATACCAAGGTTATGATCATGTTAAGGAGGTTATTCCACCATCATTCCTTCATATAAGAATGTTAAACATGAATACTCATATTTATCTATTTGCATTAGAGTTAGGTTCAACATGATAAATTATATCAATGTTACTAAATATCACTCATACCCAAACCCTAACTCACAACATCCCCATTGGGTCATGGATGCATAAGGTGAAGCATCACCATCACATTCCATACCATTCTCAAGTATGAACCCACACATAAATCAAAGTATAACGATTGAGTTATAGCACACTAGGGTTTCAACAATAGTAACAGAGTACTTCATGATTGCATTAGTCATTTAAGGATTATTCATACCCAATTACCATCATTTTGTTATATTAAAGCTAGGTATAACAAGCTATACCTCATTAGGGTTACATATAAACACAATATGGTTATCATCACTTCTATTAATATGAGTGAATAGGTAAGACTGCCTTATTAAGGGTAACCCTCCATTTGTTCCATCATCATTCAACATGTATCACCATACCACAATGTCACTTAGGACCATTGGATGTTTAAAAGGTAAGACCTTTGGTTGTTTACATAAGTAAACAACTTAGATAAACCAACTATGAAGTCCTTGATTTGTTCTCTAGAAAGAGTCACCATATAACCCTAGACATCCCTTGATTAACAACACAAAAAGTTCCATTGAGAGTACGGTAAAACCCACAATCGACTGTTCAGTTAAAATAAGCCATCTATTGTCCACAAGTAAGCTCCTTAAGTTGATCATATAAAGGAAACCATATAAATCCCATTATGAGGACCAACATATTACATTATCCATCATTCCAATTTATTGGAGGAATAAACATTAGATCTTGACCATTGGGTCAAGTTCATATATTAAAACCATCAATTACAGTATAGGTTCGACCATTGTATCAAGTGACCCAAGAAACCATTGGTCTAAGGCTTAATTGATGCTAAAACTATATGATTAACTCATCATAGATTGTTGAGACATGATACACCATCATTAGTGATCATTAAATCACTATAGGTTTTTAGATCAACACTATATTCATTAATCAACATCAAATATTAAGCCGATGTCATCATTGATTGATAACATCAGTAGGGTACTTAATGGTTGATCATTATACTTCTAATTGATCCAAAACCTGAACTAAGGGGGTGACCATAGGTTGTCACCATCATCTGAAACCTTTTATCACGACCATAAGTTGTCATGAAGACAACACCATAGGGTTGTTGCAATGGTAACATCATCGGGTCATGGATTTATATAAGAAATTAGCTTTAAACCCTGAAATTGACCATTGGTTGATAGATGCTTAGCACCATAGGTTGTCAAAACAACCTGACACAAGTCATATTATACCTTAGGAATAATGTACACATGATCACAGGTTCATATAGAACTGAAATTAGAACAGGATACATTATAAAAATCGAAATCCAAGTCAAACATAGCTTTTTAGTGCATGAATCATCATTTTCAAGCAAGAACATGAGCTAGCAAGCTTATGGTAAGAAATAAACGTGGAGAAAGTTATAAAACTTGCCTCTAATGAGAAGATAAAACCCCACACAGAAGAAATATTGAGAAGTTAGGGTATAAAATCCAAGAGTAAGCTATGAATTCGTCCATCTAGCACCTTTCTTCATCAAATGAGCAAACCCTAAGCATAAGGAGCAAGAAAGGTAGGGTTTTAGAGCTTTAGAGCACTTTATACCATGTAACAGAAAGGTTATGATCTGGAGGAAGTTCTAAGGAAGGATAAGAGCAAGAAAAACGAAGAAGGAAGGAATAAAACAACTTGCCTGGGTCAATTCCTAAGAAGATGACCTTGGAAACCCTAGGTAGGGCTAGATGGATCCCTAGGAGACCTTCTTCTCCAAAAAGGGGTTGCCTTCTACCTTAGAGCAGTTGGTTCCACAGAAAAACAGAGTGGATTCGTTTCTCCATGTTAGAGGAAATAGAAAACAAGCATAGTTTCGTATTTGGGAATGGAAGAGGCAAATATAGCCCATAGATAAGGATAGAAGTAAGCATGAGGTGTAAAAGTAGCTTCCCCATGTGTTTATGGCCTTAAACTATTGAGAATATACAAGCACACGCACAAGAAGATCCCCCACCATCCCTTTTAACCTTCTTAGATTTACTTTGTCAAAATTCCCAGCCAATCACATAATTCATTAGTTGATAGCTACTAAAAGTATCTCATCCGTGAAGGGGTAAACCCTAAAATACCCTTGATGAAAACACCTTCAAACCATGGCTCTACTAGGAGACCCATGGCTCAAAAATGTCAATAATGATAATATAAAATCTAAGGAACATAATTTATGTGACAAATTGCAAAGAAAACCCCTCAATTGGGTAAATTGCACAAAAGTCCAAAATGTACATAAAATTGCATAACTTGCTCAAACAGTGTCCAAATTGGACCAAATTTGAAACATAAGCTTGTATTTTAAATTTAAATCATATTACAAGGTTATATTAGGATTATAAGAATTAAATTATGATAATTAATCTCATTCAACTTATTAAGTAAGTTTAGGGGACTTATAAGATCCGTTCGCTTGCGGGAGGCCTTATTGCATTTTGGTTTTTGTAAACTTTAGAACCTATATTACTAGTGAATTTGTGGTGTGATAATATTCCATGTCAATAGGGATAATGTGAGGCTCTTCTCTGCCCTTCATAGGACTATCATAAGGCTCATGTGAGGCTCATCACTTCCCTTCATAGGACTAATGTAAGGCTCATTTCTTCCCTACACAGGGGTAACATAAGTCTCAGCTCGTCCCTTCATATGACTAATGTAAGGCTCATCCCTTCCCTGTATATAGATAACATATGGCTCAAATCTTCCCTGTATAGGGATAACATAAGGCTTTTCCCTTCATAGGGCTACTTTTTTCAAGATTTGAGCTTCTTCCCTACATAGGTCTATTTTGGTCCACTTCCATGTGTAGTGATAACTAAGATGTTATAACTTTATACCTTTGTTATCTTTAACCACATCCAGTTTTATAGTAAGGGTTTCAAAATGTCATCTTGACCTTAGGTCTCATGACGTATAAGAAAAACCCTAACTCTTATATTTACTCCCATATCATAATGCTAAGGTATGTTTATAACATCATATTTTCAAATTAAAACTTCTCCAACCAATGTCTCACATCATATTATATGATGGATCTACACATATTATCCTTCTATCAATTATGTATTATAATATCATACACCTAGATAGTTAGAAATAGGTCCTTCTTGGACATCCATGATTATTACAATATTTTTAAAATATAACACAGGGTGATTCTAGTCGTCCATCCATGGAAGGTCCTAGCCTAGGGCGCCTTCATGGCTTCTAGGAGGAGGTTAGGCATTCAAGCCACAACCTAACTCCAAGGGTTTAGGATTATGCCCCCCATAGGTCCTTTTCCCAATGTTGGGTTGACCCACCCTCAGGTCGAGACACCACCCCCAAATGTGAGTTAAGGGCCTTATGTTGATTCTTGTATAACCATTGAATACTTGTTCTCATATATTTTCAAAACCCTTTACATGTATCATGGATGCATTATTCCAAGTACCTACATGCATGAAAAAGTAGGGTATTAAATATGGGGAACCCAAACTAGATTACCAAACTTATTTGTATTTTCTCTTTGCTTTACCCCTACTTAGGGTTTAAATGGGCAAGGTTATTTTTTCACCCATACTACTCCCGTTACTCAGGATTAGGGTTTACAGTTAGGGTTAAAGTTAGTAACTTCACCATGTATTTTATGGTTTTATGCTTCCCTTAACCCACTAAGGTTTTCATACCCTACTAGGATATACAACTCAAGTCCTTTATGGACGACTGGGTTTTCCCCACTCATACTTAGGTCATTCTAGGGTTTACCCTCACTAGATGGACATAAACTACATGTCGCATTTTTCACATATATTTCTCCAATCAACATTATATTTTTAGTTAGAAGAGGATGTCTTAATCACACTTCTTCTTGAAACTCTAACTTGAGAGGAGGAGGGAGGTGCATTTTAGGGTTTATTAAGAAAAGATATGAGAAGAGAAAAAAATATAGATGACTAAATAAGAGGAAACATTATTTTAGCCAAACCCTAGGTTTTGTCAAGGCATGTATCACATTGGCTAAGGGAGTCCTCATATACCAATTTAATGGTGCAGAGGAAAATATTCCTAGACCCCAAAGTCGTGATCCTTTCTAAACACCATTACCCTTACGTTATTCCCTAATAATTTTCCTTACATATCTGCAAATTATTTAAAATGATCAATTATTACATATTATTTGATAAATATGGGATTTTATACCAAATGTAACAAACTCCACATTTGAGTCTCCCCAAACAAGTTGGACCTTAAAGTCAAAAGGGGATACCTAAAACTTCCAACATCCATATTTAAAAATAATAAATAATAATAAATAACTTCCATCACTTAAACAAATATTATTTAGAAGCCGACAAAAAAAAACAAATATTATTTAGAAGTTGTAATATGAGACTTCTGTAAGAAATTACATGAATTTCTCAATGAAACTAGCATGTACTTGAGAACAAATATACTAAGACTATATAGATAATCCTTTTGTGACTTAGCTTTAATATCTTCAATTGATTTCATCTGAATATCCAGGTTTTCATAACTTTATATACATGATAATTTACCTAACACATCAAAAAATAGAACACAGATCAATATATTGCTATACTATGTACATGGTGCAACTAAAAAGTGCAAACTATTATAACAACATTAAATGTTCTCAACTAAATATTGGCACATATGACACTTTTATTTTTATTGCATATTCTAACCTATGCTTGCTATGCCCTCTCAAGTATAGTAATATTCCATCGTAGGACTTATGAGTATTACCCTTCAATACATGTAACCCAGGGTTCAGAATATCATAGTTTCTTGTGTAATATCCAAATTGGCATTATAGTTGAACTGAAGTAAATAAACGTCCAACAATTTATTCATTAAATCAATACTATGGAAATCATCAGGCACACTTCAAAATTTTATAATCACAGGTACTCATAAATAACCACATACCTCATCATAGAATCTTGCATGATACTTCAATTACTTTAAGCATGTATCCAAACACCCTACCTACCAACACAACCAATTTACACTATTTGCGTGTATGTATTCTACCAATGTGTCACCATATATTCTGGTGATATAAACAAGGTTGTGTAATGACCTCGCCTCCCGATAACCCCCAATTAAGGGAGACCAAGAGGTCAGAGACGTTATCCCAATTTCCAGATCAAAGGTTCGACAAATAATCAATAATAATTATCAAATTATACTAACTAAACTAAAAAGTTGTGATAAAATAAAAACTTTGCATACCTTTTGAAATCTTGGATCTCTAAACTTCTATCCACTTATGAATTCTATTCTAACTAATCCTCCTTGTAGTTTAATTCATGTATTTCACAATATGATGATTTACTGTTTGTCCTTTTGGCTTTGTACCTAAAACGTCAACAAACAAAACGTCGATCAGCAGAAAGCTAGTATGTGGGGGAAACATTAATCATGCAATTATCCATAACAACGTATTGTAGTCAATTACAGTTTAACAAACAACTTTACATTTTAAATATAACTATGCAATCCATTCATACCTTATCCTCTGCGCTGTCCCTGTAGTGGACCTGGATGCTACCTTCCTTATGGTAGATCCCCATTAAACCCCTCATGATCCCACCTAACAAGTGAATCCATTTCTAGGGTTGAGTCACATGGCACTACCCATAGGTAGCCCACTCCTTAACTCATGGTATGCTAAGAGTCTCATGGCACTACACGTGGGTAGCCCAATTTCTAACTCACGATAACCTAGACCTTGCTCTAGGTTACCCCTTTTTAGCATTTACAAATCCACAGAGTAGGATCCGGATCTAAGCCAATTATATATATAAATTTATAGTGATCGTCATAGTCACTCTATAGTTGCATGAAATAAAAGGAATCCGACAATTATTTCAAGAAACCGATAAAACGTTCAGAAATTTCCGTGAAACTAAAGCAATTATTCATAAGCGTAACCACATACCTGTCAGACTGATTTTGAGACAAAATAATCCATGCAAGTAAGAAATCCAAGCAAGCAAGCACACATATCAAGATCCTAAAATAATTATACAATTTCCTTTTATTACTCATGTCATCAAGATCTATTAAATCTAGCTCGCTTCCTAGGGTTTCTAGTCCACTTTTAAGGTTTCCATTGCAATTAGGGTTTCCCTTCATCTTTTACTATTTTAAACCCTAATTTAACACAATTGATCACAAACCCTAATTATCTCAACATCTAATCCTCAATTTCGGATTAAAGGCATACTTAACCATTAAATAAGTCCATTAACCCTCTTTACATTAAAGCTACCATTTTTATCATTCTTGTCCATGATAAGATCATTATGCTCATTTATCATCAATTCATAGTTCATTATGGCCTAATTCACATATAAACTCTACTTGTCATTAATTCTACCTTTATCCATTAGAAAAACCCTAATTACTACATAAAGGGTAATTATCCACTTTTATACTTGAAATATCTTGGAATTATCATATCTCAACTTTATTCAAAATTTTGAATAATTAAAACCATTATGAGTCACCTTTACTAATATTAGGGTTTCAAGGCCCATGAAAGCATATTTATGCACATGAACTCTCAATTAAACTAATTACGTGCAAAATTCATTATTTTTTATCTTAATGTATCTTTTCATGATTAATAGGCTAATATCAACTTTAATCATCCATTTAACCCTTCCCCAAATCATTAATCACCAAGGATTTGAGTTTTGCATTAATTAAACCATTAAAGATATCATCTTCATACACTTTTTGAATTGCACTATGAATCAGACTTCAATTATATTTTTAATGGATTCCCCTCATTTTTTTGAGAAACTTTCATATTTTATGCATATTCATCCAAGCTACTATTAAGGAGATATGATTTTTGTGATAAAACCTTACTTGGGCCAATCAGAAGCTGACACGTAGCCTCTTTCTCATGCAACGTTGTTTTGGGAAAACATTTCGAATTGTCGATTTTGCCCTTACTTAAGTTCCCCGACCTTCATACCCCTGGAGGGTAAATCCATCCAACGCAACCTGCGTTATCTTCCACCTTCAGACGGCGTGACGCAGCTGCCCTAGGCGCCATGGGCACAATTCCTGCTCCTGCCCTGGATCCCTATAGTGACCGGAACCATCTCCATTCATTTGGGCTCCCTCCACCGCACCTACCAGTGCCCTAAGTTGTGTCCATGATGGTGGAACACGGGCTGGGCATACCTACAACACGACCACCCTATGCAGCCGTGTTGCTGCTGCCACGGCCAGCTAGGGTGAAGGGACGCCCTCCCAAGCACCTTAGGCCATTGTGGAAGCGGCAAGGCTCCCTCACAACGCCCTCTTATAGCCTCATGGCTCCGAAAACACCCAGCTTCTCTTTAGTTAGGGTTTATGTATGAAACCATGGAAGAAGAGGAGAAGATGATGTGGGGGACCTTCTGGACTCGGCTCCAGGTCTTACCCTTTATATAGGGGAGTGTAGCAACGCCCTGGGATGCTTGCCCTTGAAGCAATCAATCCCTCTTTCAATAGGAATTCAATTCCTTCATGAAAAAGCAAGTTTCTCCCTCCTTTGATATTTCTTATTTCTTGGATAATTAGGATCACTTATTCTCTTTATTCTTGCTTTTAAATCCATTGGCACAAATTTCTATTTTCTTGTAATAAAAGTTACTTCCTTTCTTAACAAAACCCCAAAAACATTCATTATGCATCATATTATCTTCTTATTTGACATTATTGGTATTTTCTCTTTCTTTTTTCTTCATTGGGGATCCTTGGACCCCAAGAAACTCCAAGATTTCGAAATTCCTTCATAAGGATACTTATTATCCTTCTAGATGCATCAATATTCATTATTTCACATTATCTTGTTTATTTCTTATTAAAATATCTCTTTTTGAGAATTTCTCTTTGTCTTTCTTTTTGTTTTCCTCATTGTCATTCCTTTTAACCTTAGGAATCCTTTGGATACGAAAATCCACCAAGGATAATTCAATCACACCTCTTTTCACTTATTTTCCACATTTTATCATTGTTTTCAATTTCTTTCTTAATAAAGAAATACTTAATTGGTCTTTTCTTTTCTTATGGCATTCTCTATGCAACTTTGGACTCCTTGGAACTCAAGGAACCCAAGAGGCACGAAATCCCTATTTGGATTTGCCTTCTAGAGGTTTCCACATTTTTATTTTCTCCATTTCTTATTAATAATGGAGTTCCTTTTGTCTCTTCCTTGTTATTGGGCCCAATAGCCAATAAATCCCACAAAACAATCATCAAGGCTATTGTAAACGAAATCCATTTATTCAAAACAAATCATATCTTTATTTGTTCAAATATCTTTAATATGAGAAATCACATTTCCCACCAAATGAACCCAAAATTGGGGTTGTAACATCCTTCCCCTCTTATAGGAATTTTGTCTTCAAAATTCCGTCAAGCAAACAAACAATTCAGGATAAGACTTTTCCATGTCCATCATTGACCCTTATGTGGCTTTACCTTATCCATTGCACTTCCAAAGAACCTTTGTCATCACATATTCTTTTCTCGAAGTTCTTTCACCTTGGCATTTATAAACCTCATAGGTAACTCAGGTCATTTAGCCTCCCTTGGGGGCTCACTAGGTTCATTGCTACACACATGGTCCGGGTACCTCACATAGTGTTCTAAATTGGACACATGGAACTCATCACACATTACTTTATCCTGAGGGGTAAGGTCAAACTTAACATCCTCCACCAAACCATGTCAAAAGAACCCATCCATCGGGGACTCAACTCTTTTAGCTATAACTTAGAGGGGTCGGATTTCATGTCACATATTCCCCCATAGTGAACTGCATGTCAGTCTACTCTGCATCATCTTACAACTCATGTCATCTATGGGCTCGTTTTAGCCATTGCATGATCAAAGGGACTTCATATGCACACACCGTGGTCCTTTATTGACCTTTGCGAGGTCCCTTCACCAAAATCATCTTAACAAAGTGGTGACCAACACAACCTCCCGTACAGAGCTTCTTTACAACCCGATATTGGCTATGGTGGTTATCATCACATCTTACAAAGGACAAAAACTATCTCTATGTATCACCCTAAACAAGCACATATGCTCTCATCAGACCCTCTAGTCTGGATCATACTAACCATTAGCTAGGGTGATAAACTGTACTAACATCGAGTTCTTCATGAACCTACTTCCACCTTATGGAAGTGAACCTTTAGGTCATACACATGATCTTATGAACTCGCATCATGGTGTAGATAATTATCTCCCTCATATGTAGTTCAACCGAATCTGTCCCATGACAGTACTCTTTATTACTCATGTCATCTAGGTAAGGTGATATACCATAACCCATATTGCATCTCGACCTTCCTTGGTCTAGGGGAGACTTACAACATCCATAATGATCATCTCCCATTCCTTCTCATGGATTCTTTTATCCTACATATCGATACACTGGGTTACTGGTGTTCGTCCTTCACCTCCTGGCTTGCATGGAAACTTACCCCATGCAAGTTCATCTTAAGCATCCAAAGTACTATTGTCATTTATTATCTTGGTAGTACCATGGTATATGGTAATCTTAAATCATGACCTCATGTATTGTCATGATTCCTTAAGATCGATTCCTCGGAAACCCTAAACCACTCTAATCGGGGTTTCATCACTTTCCTTTTTAGAGAAGTGCACCCGAGGTTTACAACCATCCTTTCATTGTATCAAGGACTAGGCTGGCTAACCAAACAACCACTAACTTGTTCAACAGATCTTGTTCCATCTGGGTATTAGCCAAACTTATCTCTTTTTCCATCTGAGGGTTAACCTAACAACCTCTTCTAGCCTCCATCTAAACTAGGTAGCTGTATCTCATCCAGAGCATCCATTACCACTTCGCATCCTTGAAGACATACACCTCCACTTATTATTTCATCTCAGCTCTAAGTCTACCTTCATCAAAAAAATCTGATCTTATTATCTTGGTTTTCGAACTCAACCTTGTATAACTCATAGATCATGATATAAACACCCCCATAAGATGACTACCTTGTTTCTCTTAAAGTTTATAAACCATCCATGTATCATTCACTCCACTAGGGTATGTTATCATCTCTGTCCTCATACCTCATAGCAACGTTCCAGCTCTTCGCTGTATGGCATGCGTACTGTCCTATCTCTCACTCCCATAACAAGAGGAAATAAGCATTTGGCTGCAGTCCAAATACAAAGTTCTTCATGTTCCAAGAGTAGAGATGGTACATCCCACCTTACCAGTACACCTTTGAATCTGAGTTGAAACATGTAACATATGTCTCTACATCACGATCATCTCGATATCAAAGTTACTTCCATGAAAAACTGGTCAAACCTACTAGGGTTCACACACATCTCTTGGTCATCTCCTCTAGGTCTATAGGGTGCCGACACCTTAGGGGTCATCCCTCTTCCCTTATGCATCCAGAGAGTGCCCTACTCATCTGCCCTTTGGGCCCCATGAGTTCATGAAGGTGATCAATCTCCTAACCCATGGCCCTCAGACAATGATAGTTTTTACCTCCTGACCCTATGGTTATGTGCAACTAGGGAATTAGGCAACTCCTACTTCCATCGGTCTTATCCCTATCGGACCCTAGGATAGACTTAGGATTCTATCGTAGTACATGTTCAACTTAGAACTGTAACATCTCTGATCCGGGCTATGCTCTAACCCTAGATGTTTTTCTTAATAATGTTGATTAGATGCTTTTTCATATTTCTTGGAAAGTAATTAAGGCCCAAGAGGAACGTATATTTCAATTTTAGTCCTTTTTGAATAATGTTGAAACATTGTTTTGTTAGTTTTGGACTAAAGTGCAAATTACCCAAGTTGAGGGGTTAACTTGTAAATTGTACATGATATAATGTTCCTCATATGTTGAGGCATCATCAGAATGAGAATTATGCAGTGGTATGGTTTCCACAAGCTTGAGCACCAAGATAGAGCTTGCTGAGCAATCTTTGTGCATTAAAAACTAGTTTTGGTGTAATGTGCAATTTACCCAAAACCTAGGGTTCAATATGCAAAATTACAGTTCTAGAGGGTCCCCCATGTTTCTTGGCTTCAAGTAGAGAAAAGAAAATGGGAGGAACACCTCATTTGAATTATTATGGAGGAGAGAGAATCTTGATATTAAAATAATCAAGATTTAAGCATAATTGAAACCCTAATTCAATTTAATGCAAAAATAAATAAAATAATTGAAGGGCCTTCAACCAAAAACGAGATGGTTGAATTTGCTCAAGTGTGAACACCCTTATTCCCTGAAAAGGCAACGAAAATATCCAAGGGAATGGATAACTCACTCACATTATTAAAAGAAAAAGTAATATCCACTAAAAAGGGGATATTAGTATAATATGTTTAAGGTGCTTAATTCCTTTTCTTTTAATTCTTGGATAATGAAGAAGTTTTGCAAGAAGGAGAAGGTGGCTTCGTGGCCAAGGAATTGAGGGGGAAGAGGTGGCACTAATTTTGGAATTAAAAGAATTTTATAAGGCATTTTCTCTCTCATTGATTTTCTTATATAAACACCTTTTACAACCCAAATCAAAGGCTTTTTCGAACCCACTTCCTCTCTTTGCTTGCAAACCAACCAAGGGAGATAGGAACATCTGGAGGAAGACCCCCAACCTGTTGGTAAGCTTCTTGATCTTCTTTCACCTTGATTTCATGGTGGAAATCACAAAATAATGCATGATTTCTTCTCTATTCCACTCCATCTTCAATCCTAGCCAATATTTTCACTCCAAAGGTTGAGGATGAGCATTGGGAGAGTTGCAAAAGCTTCCTCCACCATTGCTGACGTGAATCTCCAAGCTTTGAAGCTCAATTGGAGGCGGGTTATATAACTTAAACACTTAAATGTTGTTATTGCATTCAATTCTCCATTATTTGTTGAACGTTTTGTTCTATTTGGAATTCCCGTGATCCATTGCTGTAATTACCATGAAAATGGCAGTAGATTTTGAATGAATGAAGGTAGATGATGATGACATCATCTTGGGCACGCAATCCAACAAGTTTCCCTTGCAAACGGTTTTGAAGATCTTGGTCCAAACGGTTTCACCAAACCGTTTGGAGACTAAACGGTTTGCAAACCGTTTAATGTCTTGAACCCCAAACCGTTTAGGATGGTTGACCGTTTGGATGGGTTGACCATTTGAGGTCAGGACCCTAGTACTTGTTGGATGAGGATCTAATAGTTCCAATTGATTGAATCAATGTATGGACAATCATCTAATTTGAAACCCTAATCGGGTTGAGTGCTGATTTTGTAATTAATTAATTTAATTCTTTGGTTTGATTAACCCAAACGGTCTCAAGACCATTTGGAGATCACCCAAATGGTCTCAAGACCGTTTGGAGGTCAACCAAGACTATTTGTAGGTCTAGGGTTGAGTATGGTTGAGTATTTGAAGGTCCAAAGAAAGCAAATGGTAATGCAATCAATAGTCTAATTGTTGATCAATCTAATGATCCAAATCCTAATTGAATTTCACAATTTTAAGTGATGGGATGGGGCAAACGGTCTCAAGATCGTTTGGAGGTCATCCAAATGACCTCAAGACCGTTTGAGGTCAGGTCATGCCCAATTTGAATGATGGACCAATGATTTCAAAGCAATTAGTTCCACAATGACTAATATTGAAAGTTCATCGATTTCAACCCTAATTCAATTGGGTTCAAAACCCTAATTGATGATCAATTGAAGGTTGAATCAATGTAAAGATGATTCATTAATCTCAATTAAAGTATGGTGCTTAGGTTCACTTGGTGAGTGATTACATGGATCCAATTGATGAAGGAATTAATCTTGGAAACGCTAAATTAATTTGAGTGGTTCATACCATTTTTGGTCCAATCAATTTTGAGGAGGTTTGGACCAAACAGTCTCAAGACCGTTTGAGTCCAAACGGTCTCAAGACCGTTTGGGACCAAACGACCCCAAACCGATTGAGACTCAAACGGTTTCAAGCATCAACTTTGTCAAACGGTTTCAAGCATCAACTTTGTCAAACAGTTTCAAGCATCAACTTTGTCAAACGGATTCAAGCATCAACTTTGTTAAACGGTTTCAAGCACCTACTTTGCTAAACGGTTTCAAGTGTTTGATCAAGACCGTTTGTAGGTCTAAACGATCTTAGACCGTTTGGAGGTATTTCAAGCTAGATTGTTTGAGGTCTGGTTGGTCAAGACCGTTTGGGGTCTAAGTGACCAAGACCGTTTGAGAAGTAATTAGTCAAAACCGTATGGACACTTAAGATGATTAAAGGTCAATTGTTTAATTGATCATTACATGATGTAATCCAAGGGTGATTATAGTAATTATACCCTTAATAAGATAGGGTGATTAGTACCTTTTGAATGATTAATCTTTGATGATTATGGAAGTAATGACACAATACATGTGTCGACTCTCCAATCAAGTTGAGTTGACCTAATCTAATCAAGTTTGAAGTAAGTATCATCTTATAGAGGATGAGAGAGAGGACTTCCTACATGAATGATAATTATGTAGTGGTTAAGTCTCAACACTTCCAACATGAATGAATGTGTAATTAGGGTATGATCCTTGATAAAGAGATCATGAACCCTAATTAGGAAGGTTGATGAACCCTAACCCTAATTGAGGGCAATGATAGGTGAAACCCTAATCTATGGTAATGGTATGACCCTAATTTAGGGTAATGACTTGAGAAACCCTAATTCAGGGAATTTTAATAATAAACCCTGATTGAATGTGAATAGTAAACCCTAATTGAGACTGATGTTATGAGAAACCCTAATTAAGGGTGAAACCATATGAAACCCTAAGTGAGGGTGATGTCATGTAGAACCCTAGACAAGGGTGATGTCAAAATAAAATCATTATAATGTGAGGTAAAACTTAATTCAAGGTAATGCTATGTTCTGATATGTGATACTATGATATGAAATCCTACACTGATATAGGATAAAGATATGTGGAGCCCTAATCTTGGGTTGTAATATATGAAACCCTAATTTTGGGCAACATGATGATAATCATGACCCAAAACCTGGGTAATGAGATTAAGTATTCCTAATTGACATAAATTGGGAAATCTTATCTCAAATAAGGAAATAGTGATGATACTCTTACAATGCATAATGCTGATTTGTAATTGATATAATTGTTATCATGTGCACTAATTATGCGGGTTTCATGAGATGTTGGACATAGCCATGTATGAGCTATGAGGTTTTATTATTAAAATTGCTTTATGGGCCTTGTAAGCCATAATATGTTGTGTTTCCTAGTGATAGGTAACAAGAGATATTATTGGGCTTTAAGAGCCATGTGAAATACATGCACTGCAATTATTATGTTTACAATGATCAGATGACCTGAAGGCATTAAGTTACCTGATAAAGTGGTAACAAGTTTTTTGATGAATTAAGGGTTTGAACACCCATGTTTCATAATCATGATGATGAGATGATAAGGGATGAGAATACCCTGATGTGATAAGGGATCGAGATCCCAAAGTCTAATAAAGCTTTGAAAAGAACTTGATAGAAATAGTATTCATTCTTTGTAGCATAGTTACAATGTTTTATGTTTGAAAAACATGTTTGATGCTAAAAGAATATTGTAATGCACTTAATTAATCAAGTGAAATGGTATCATGTAGAGCCCTGACCATAGATCCATCATCGTCAGTAGTTTGATGATGGTGAAACAAGTTTTCCTAAGGGAACTCCTGGAGGGCATACTTTTGAGTATGTGGGGGTTATGGGCATGAATATCCTTACACCCTAATGTAGGAATTGATGTGAGGTAAACATTAAATCTCTCAATCCTTCATTATTTATGCCGGGATGGATGTATCACTAATCTCCCGAAGATCGGGATGGACGTATCATTAATCTTCTGATGATCTTAATGTTAGATTGATGTGAGATAAAGATAATATCTCTCGATTGCAAAGAGAGTAGAACATGCCACTGTAACTCTAATAGCAAAGTTGCCAGTATACCCTGGAAAGCTATTTAGCAGAGACACAAGATGTCTTGTATTTGGTCCTCACACTGACTGTTATGACCCGTTTCAAAGTTTATCTGTAAGCATCATGATTTGAGCCTAATTAAAGTTATTTGAGCTAACTTATGTGCTCATGTGATGGCTAGTGCATCATTAACTTGATTAAGTTGAGTTAAATAATCACAAATGCAATTAGATCTTTGAACCAGTGAAATGGTCTGATTAGCATGATTTTATGTTTTGAGGGTGTAGAGGACCTCGTGCTTGAAATGTTGCAAGAAAAATCGTTCAAATCGGACTATCGAGCAAAACGTTATATCATTTCTAATTTTCTTGGACCTATAGTGTAAATTTCCCAATTTTTGGCTTTATATTTCTTTCCTTTTCCGTTCTTTCCTTATCTTTCTCAGTAGACGACCGCTTGAACAGTTGAGCGGCGCACAAGAGAGCCGCGACTCTCTGGAGCCTAGGAGCTCCATCTTCCAGCAACTCGTTTCCCTTCTTCCCTTCTCCTCTTCCTTTCTTCTTCTTCTTCCTCTCTTTCTCTTCCCCTTCCTTTTCCTTCTCCGGCTAGTAGCCACCTGTGGCCCTACAGCTTGGGCGGCCGGCACCTGCAGCAAGCCGTAGCTGCGATTTGTAGCAGCTAGGCCACCTTGGGCGCCAAGGCTATAAAGGAGGCCATTTTGAGCTCCGTTTTGGAGATACAAGCAAGAAGATTTAGCTTCTATTCAGTTTCGGCTATCGATTGGACCTCTCCGTCAACTGTGCGTGAAGCTGCTAGCAACAGTACCGTGAAATCGAAATACCAAAGGAAGAAGACAATAGAAATTCGCCCGGAATCAGGCCTTGGACGCATCTCCGGACGAATCCGGACAGTCCAAATCGCTGTGAGTAGGATTTCATTTATTTATCATTAATAAACTCAGGCGTTTGAATATTTCTAGTTATGTGCGCGAATTACGCTGATAACAGGCGTTATCAGGCGTCGGGCAGCGTTTGGTGTCGCCCGACTTTTTATTTCATAAATTGCTTCTAGACGCTGTTATATGATTAAATTTAACAATTGATCAGTGTGGATTGAATCGGTAGATTTATATGGTTCATTGGAACCTAAATTGCTTGTTTGAATGTTGAAATTAGAAATTCATGTCTGAAAATGGTATGATTTGGGCATGAACCCAGACAATGAAGATTTCTGATAAATTATCAGATGTACGATTTCAAAGTTGATATGAATAAATAAAATATGCATGAAAACCTTAATTGCATATATCTTTTGACGTTAATATGTGTAAATTGATATTTACATGAAATGGCACATTTCTCTGAATTATTACCAGAAATTCTCAAGTATTGTTATTAAATTGTGTTGTGATATGTAATTAACTCTTAATTGAGTTAAGTGATGCACAAACCAGGATTTGGGTTAATGTGCACGTTTTTCGAGAAATTTAGAGAATTGATAATTATTGAGTATGATTCTCATATGTGAAGCAAATTTCTTTAATTTGTGCAATAAGATGTTCAATTGCGTAAATTCGCTATGTATGTGCCAAATTGAAATAAGTTGGGTTATTTATGCATTACTAATTTGTCTGAATGCATGGTATGAGAATTTCTCAGAAATTACAATGATTTAAATTATATTGCTCTGTCAGTTTAGAATGACAGTGTATTGTGATTTGATATGAAATCAGTAAATGTGATTTTCCTATTTAAATGGTTATATGTTAATCAGTTAATAGACTTAGGTGCCCCAACATCGTAGAACCCCATTGCGCGGTCTGTACCTTTGGGGTGAAACGATCGATCTATCCTTGTGCCTAGATGGTCGGGCTCGTGTTCAACAATAATCTGTGCGTATGTCACGGTGGCACGAGGGCAGACAGACAGTGTCCAACAACAACACGTGCTTGTGTCACGGTGGCACTGGAGAAAAATGGGGGTTATTCAACATTAATCCGTGCTTGTGTCACGGTGGTAACCCAGACCCTCCGACTGTGCACTACAGGGTGGGAGGAGTCCATAGCACTCGGAGTTAGTGCAGACATGCCCTTGTGCGCCTGGGGCTCTTGTGCGCCCGAGAGTCCTGTGCAGACCAGGACGGACAGTCAGACTTAGCATTTCCCGGGTGTGTCGCTAAGTCTTGTACGGTGGGATCGTAGTTCGCTACAGATCTTCATATGTAGAGTGCGCTGCATATGTTTGGGGCATAATAAAATAATTATGTAATCGTATAGGATCACAGTAAATTAATATATCCGAACTTTTGTGCCAATTCATTATATCTGTTTATTGGTTTAAATTACCTGTTGTTGCATAGAAATGCGACTATATTCTGTAATCTGCTATGTCATTAGAACTGCCCTGTTTGTACTGTATTCATGTTATTTAAATTTTATAAATCTGATGAGTTGTTTAGTGATAGCTAAATGGAAGGCTATTCACTGAGCGAGTAGGCTCATACCTCTACTCAAAATATTTTCAGGTTATCGCCAACAACAGGAATCAGAAGGATCATTTCATCCTAACGCCTAGTTATTAAAAGGTTTGTAGTTAGTCTAGTTATAGGTCTCTTAGTCCTTTCCCCTCGATCCTTGGGACATGGCGTGGGTGAGAGAGAGTGTGTATGTGGAATGTGTATAAAGATGTAAATTAACTGTTATGTTTACTTTATGTTAAAAAATGTTACATGTTGTAAACTCTGTTTGCTTACTCTAGCCAGTTTAATTGAAATGCTTCTGCAATAGTTTATTATGTTTTAGTTTACAACAATAATCTGGATATCATTACGAGGTTTTAAATAGAAAAAGTTCTCAGTGATTTGTTTATGTGATAATCCCTCCGTCGCGCCCTAATCTCATGATTAGTGGTCAGTGTGAGATCGGGGTGTGTCATCTTGGTATCAGAGCATAGGTTGAGTATATGAATACCTTAAGTCCAGATCAGGGGACGATAAGAGACCAATAGGATTAAGGTTTAGGAGTCTTTCTTCTATCTGTAGTCTTCTAACAGGAAATATTCTGTTATATCATTGCAGATGGCAGGAAGATGCTTTGATCGTGATGATCAGGCCGAGAGCCATGTTGGCCCTGATCCGCTGTACTTGGGTCCAGGTGGTGGTGACCACGTGGATGAAGCATCCCGGATGTACAGGATGTTTCTGGAAACCAAAGAGAGGTACAAGGCTGATAGGCGAGCTTCTACTTCTACCAGCAGCAAGGATCTGATGTGATCTTATGAGCTTGTAAAGAAGCTTGGTGGCACAGAGTTTAGTGGCACTACAGATCCAGCAGAGGTTGATGAATGGTTTAGATAGATAGAGAAGGTCTTTCGCTTGATGGAGCTTTCAGAAGAGAAAAAGATTAATCATGCAGTCTATCTTTTGACAGGCGATGCAGAGCTGTGGTGGCATAGTGTGGAGGAAAAGAGGAGAGGTACAGAGCTTTCTTGGCAGGATTTCTCTGAAGAGTTCCATCTTAAGTTTTATCCACCTACCTTCCTTAATGAGAAAATCAGGCAGTTACAGAATATTAAGCAGGAGAACATGACAGTTACTGAGTATGAAGCACTTTTCACCCGGTTAGCGAACTTCTGTCCGCAGCTTGTTCCTGACAACTTAGAAAGATGCAGAAGGTTTCAAGAAGGGCTGAGGCCAGAGATTCGGCATACCGTTTCTGCTATTAGTAGGAGGAACAGAGAGAACTTTGGTGAGTTTGTTGAGGCTGCTAGACAGGTTGAGGAATCTGTGAATGCTGACAAGGTGCCTGAGTCTAAGAAGAGATCTGCAGATTTCAGTAGAGGACAGTCTAGTAGTGGATACAGAGGTGGAGGTAGAGGTTTCTTTTCTAAATTTGGGCGTGGCTTCAGCTGCTTCGGTAAACAGAGATCCAAGGACATTTCTTCTTCTAGGGGCAGGGGGAGACATAGCCCAGGTAGATGGAGCTGTGCATCTAGTGGGCGGCCATCTGGATCATCTACTTCTGTGACTGGTCCACTGAGGCAGGAGATGCGAGTATGTAATGCTTGTGGAAGAGTACACTCTGGGCAATGTTGGGGTTTAGATTTTACAGAATGTTACCACTGTGGGCAGATAGGACATATAAAGAAGTTTTGCCCTCAGCTTCAACCAACAGCATCACAGGCTTCTCAGCCCCAGTTTTATGATGCTCAGAGACAACCTCCAGCTGAAGGACTGAGTTCTTCTGTGGCTTCTGGTTCTAGAGGTGGTGGAATGCCCAGTGGCAGGATTGGTCAGAGAGGACAGCGTGGCAGAGGGAGAGCTCCATCACATTTCTTCTCTTTGACACCTCAGGAAGGTATAATTTCTTCACAAGTTGTTACAGGAGAAATGTTTTTGTTTAATAGTATACCAGTTTCAGTTTTGATAGATCCGGGTGCTACTCACTCTTTTATACGACGTTCTTTAGTTGGTGAACTTAATTTGTTATCTCAAGAGTTAGTAGATGAGTTAGTGTTGAGGGTTCCACTAGGCAGACCAACGGTTCTGACTGAGTTCTGTCCCGGATGTTTATTATCTTTTGGAGGTTACACCTTTGCTGCTAATCTCATACCCTTGGATGTCAATACTTTTCAAGTCATCTTGGGTATGGATTGTCTTGAGACATATCGAGTGCAACTCGATTGTTGGAAGAAGGAAGCTACCTTTCAACTAGGTAAATTTTCTTGTGTCTTTACTGGAGATAGGAAAGTTCTGCCTACGTGCATAATATCAGCTGCTGTAGCTGATAAGATGCTACAGAAAGGGTGTGAAGCGTTCCTTGCTCATGTGATTAACACTATAGCAGCGAAGAGCACCGCCAGTGTTTATGATGTGCCCGTGGTTTGTGAGTTTTCTGATGTTTTTCCAGAGGATTTGCCAGGCTTACCTCCTGTTAGAGATCTGGATTTTGAGATTCAAGTATATCCAGATAGTCATCCAGTAGCACTGCCAGCCTATAGAATGGCACCTACAGAGTTGAAGGAACTCAAGGTGCAGCTGCAGGAATTGCTGGATAAGGGTTTCATTAGACCCAGTTCTTCACCATGGGGTGCTCCAGTCCTGTTTGTTAAGAAAAAGGATGGTACCATGCGTCTCTGTATAGATTACAGGCAATTGAACAAGATCACTATTAAGAACAAGTATCCGTTGCCGAGAATAGACGATCTGTTTGATCAGTTGCGTGGAGCGACGATCTTCTCTAAGATAGATTTGAGATCTGGATATCATCAGCTCATAATAAAGGCTTCGGATATTCCCAAAACAACTTTCAGAACCAGGTATGGGCATTATGAGTTTTTGGTCATGTCGTTTGGGCTGACCAATGCCCCAGCAGCCTTTATGGATGTGATGAATCAGATTTTTAAACCATTCCTAGATCAGTTTATTGTAGTCTTTATAGATGATATACTGATCTACTCCAGAGACGATGTACAGCATGAGCAACAGCTGAGAGTAGTGTTGCAGTTGTTGAGGCAACACCAACTGTATGCTAAATTTAGCAAGTGTGAGTTCTGGTTGGCTGAGGTAGCATTTCTTAGACATGTTATCTCGAGAGATGGAGTTAGCGTTGATCCTAAAAAAGTTGATTCTGTGCTTCAGTGGGAACAGCCTAAGACTCCTACTGAGATCAGAAGTTTCTTGGGATTAGCAGGTTATTACAGAAGGTTTATACATAACTTTAGTGTGTTAGCATCACCTTTGACACGCCTGATAAGGAAGAATGCACTGTTTGTTTGGTCTGATAACTGCGAGAAGAGTTTTCAGATTTTGAAGAGGAAGTTGACCACAACGCCAGTGTTAGTGTTGCCTGAGGCAGATAAAGGTTATACAGTGTTCTGCGATGCTTCCAGGAGAGGTTTGGGCTGTGTGCTGATGCAGGAAGGCAAAGTTGTGGCTTATGCATCTAGACAGCTTAAGAAGAATGAAGAGGACTATCCTACTCATGATCTCGAATTAGCTGCTATAGTTCATTCTCTTAAGACATGGCGTCACTATTTGTATGGTGAGACATGTCAGGTGTTTACGGATCATAAGAGCCTGAAGTATATCTTTACTCAGAAGGATTTGAATCTGAGACAACGCAGATGGCTTGAGCTAATTAAAGATTATGATGTGACAATCGATTACCATCCTGGTAAAGCGAATGTTGTAGCAGATGCCTTGAGTAGAAAGTCAAGTTCAACTGTAGATGCATTTTCTATGGCATGTTTCAAGAGAGACTTGCTTGTAGATATGCGAAAGTTGAATTTAGACTTGAATGTGATTGGACAGAGTGGGTTGACTGCTCAGATGCAAGTCAAACCTATTTTCTATGATCAGATTAAGGAATTGCAACAGAGTGATAATGAGTTGAGGCAGACTATGCATGATATGTCGGAAGGTAAAAGGTCAGAATTCAGGTTTTCTGACGATGGTGTGTTATATCTTCATGACAGGTTGTGTGTACCTGGGAACAGTGAGCTGAAAGCACAGATTCTTGAAGAAGCGCATGCTTCTATGTATGCTATGCATCCAGGTAACACAAAGATGTACAGGAACCTCAAAGAGCTGTACTGGTGGTCTGGTATGAAGAAGGATGTGGCTGAATACGTGGCTACATGTGGAGTGTGTCAGCAGGTTAAAGCTGAGCATCAGAAACCTGCTGGTACCTTGCAGTCGCTTCCTATACCTGAATGGAAATGGGAACACATCACGATGGACTTTGTGGTAGGGTTACCCAGGACGCCTAGGGGTTCAGACTCGATATGGGTGATCGTGGATAGACTAACTAAGTCTGGTCACTTTCTTACTGTCAAGTCAACCTTTGATGTTCCAAAGCTGTCCAAGATTTATGTGGATGAGGTAATCAGATTACATGGGATTCCAGTTTCCATTATTTCTGACAGAGATCCTAAGTTTACATCCAGATTCTGGAATCAGTTACATCGTGCGTTGGGCACAAAGCTGAGGTTTAGTACAGTGTTTCACCCGCAGACAGATGGTCAATCTGAGAGGACCATTCAGACTCTTGAATACATGCTGAGAGCATGTGTTCTGCAGTTCAGAGGTAACTGGGAAGAACACTTAAGCCTGATGGAGTTTGCATATAACAACAACTACCATTCTAGTCTTGGAATGGCCCCATATGAAGCTCTATATGGCAGGAAGTGTAGATCACCAGTTTGTTGGTACGAGGTTGGCGAGAAAGAAATTCTTGGACCTGAGATAGTTGATATAACTACAGAGAAGATATCTGTGATCAGGGATCAGTTGAAAGCTGCTCAGGACAGACAGAAAAGTTATGCAGAGAGACGACGTCGACCTCTTGAGTTTGAGGTTGGTGACGAGGTTTATTTGAAGGTTTCACCATGGAAGGGAGTGCTAAGGTTTGCCAAGAGGGGTAAGTTGACTCCTAGGTTTATGGGCCCATATCCTATCATTGAGAGGATTGGACCTGTAGCCTATAAGTTGGATTTGCCATCTGAGTTAGCTAATCTTCATGATGTGTTTCATGTGTCTATGCTTAAGAAATGTTACCCTGGTACAGAAAAGATAGTTGACCCAGAACCTGCACAACTCAGATCAGATGTGTCCTATGTTGAAGGACCGGTTCAGATAGTTGATCAGAGGATCAAGAAACTTAAGAATCGCGAGATACCTTCAGTAAAAGTTTTGTGGAGGAATCATAACCTAGAGGAAGCTACGTGGGAGCCTGAATCTGAGATGCGTAACAAGTTTCCTTTTCTCTTTTAGGAATTTCGGGACGAAATTCTTATAAGGGAGGGAGATTGTTATGACCCGTTTCAAAGTTTATCTGTAAGCATCATGATTTGAGCCTAATTAAAGTTATTTGAGCTAACTTATGTGCTCATGTGATGGTTAGTGCATCATTAACTTGATTAAGTTGAGTTAAATAATCACAAATGCAATTAGATCTTTGAACCAGTGAAATGGTCTGATTAGCATGATTTTATGCTTTGAGGGTGTAGAGGACCTCGTGCTTGAAATGTTGCAAGAAAAATCGTTCAAATCGGACTATCGAGCAAAACGTTATATCATTTCTAATTTTCTTGGACCTATAGTGTAAATTTCCCAATTTTTGGCTTTATATTTCTTTCCTTTTCCGTTCTTTCCTTATCTTTCTCAGTAGACGACCGCTTGAACAGTTGAGCGGCGCACAGGAGAGCCGTGACTCTCTGGAGCCTAGGAGCTCCATCTTCCAGCAGCTCGTTTCCCTTCTTCCCTTCTCCTCTTCCTTTCTTCTTCTTCTTCCTCTCTTTCTCTTCCCCTTCCTTTTCCTTCTCCGGCTAGTAGCCACCTGCGGCCCTACAGCTTGGGCGGCCGGCACCTGCAGCAAGCCGTACCTGCGATTTGTAGCAGCTAGGCCACCTTGGGCGCCAAGGCTATAAAGGAGGCCATTTTGAGCTCCGTTTTGGAGATACAAGCAAGAAGATTTAGCTTCTATTCAGTTTCGGCTATCGGTTGGACCTCTCCGTCAACTGTGCGTGAAGCTGCTAGCAACAGTACCGTGAAATCGAAATACCAAAGGAAGAAGACAATAGAAATTCGCCCGGAATCAGGCCTTGGACGCATCTCCGGACGAATCCGGACAGTCCAAATCGCTGTGAGTAGGATTTCATTTATTTATCATTAATAAACTCAGGCGTTTGAATATTTCCAGTTATGTGCGCGAATTACGCTGATAACAGGCGTTATCAGGCGTCGGGCAGCGTTTGGCGTCGCCCGACTTTTTATTTCATAAATTGCTTCTAGACGCTGTTATATGATTAAATTTAGCAATTGATCAGTATGGATTGAATCGGTAGATTTATATGGTTCATTGGAACCTAAATTGCTTGTTTGAATGTTGAAATTAGAAATTCATGTCTGAAAATGGTATGATTTGGGCATGAACCCAGACAATGAAGATTTCTGATAAATTATCAGATGTACGATTTCAAAGTTGATATGAATAAATAAAATATGCATGAAAACCTTAATTGCATATATCTTTTGACGTTAATATGTGTAAATTGATATTTACATGAAATGGCCCATTTCTCTGAATTATTACCAGAAATTCTCAAGTATTGTTATTAAATTGTGTTGTGATATGTAATTAACTCTTAATTGAGTTAAGTGATGCACAAACCAGGATTTGGGTTAATGTGCACGTTTTTCGAGAAATTTAGAGAATTGATAATTGTTGAGTATGATTCTCATATGTGAAGCAAATTTCTTTAATTTGTGCAATAAGATGTTCAATTGCGTAAATTCACTATGTATGTGCCAAATTGAAATAAGTTGGGTTATTTATGCATTACTAATTTGTATGAATGCATGGTATGAGAATTTCTCAAAAATTACAATGATTTAAATTATATTGCTCTGTCAGTTTAGAATGACAGTGTATTGTGATCTGATATGAAATCAGTAAATGTGATTTTCCTGTTTAAATGGTTATATGTTAATCAGTTAATAGACTTAGGTGCCCCAACACCGTAGAACCCCATTGCGCGGTCTGTACCTTTGGGGTGAAACGATCGATCTAGCCTTGTGCCTAGATGGTCGGGCTCGTGTTCAACAATAATCCGTGCGTGTGTCACGGTGGCACGAGGGCAGACAGACAGTGTCCAACAACAACACGTGCTTGTGTCACGGTGGCACTGGAGAAAAATGGGAATTATTCAACATTAATCCGTGCTTGTGTCACGGTGGTAACCCAGACCCTCCGACTGTGCACTACAGGGTGGGAGGATTCCAGAGCACTCGGAGTTAGTGCAGACATGCCCTTGTGCGCCTGGGGCCCTTGTGCGCCCGAGAGTCCTGTGCAGACCAGGACGGACAGTCAGACTTAGCATTTCCTGGGTGTGTCGCTAAGTCTTGTACGGTGGGATCGTAGTTCGCTACAGATCTTCATATGTAGAGTGCGCTGCATATGTTTGGGGCATAATAAAATAATTATGTAATCATATAGGATCACAGTAAATTAATATATCCGAACTTTTGTGCCAATTCATTATATCTGTTTATTGGTTTAAATTACCTGTTGTTGCATAGAAATGCGACTATATTCTGTAATCTGCTATGTCATTAGAACTGCCCTGTTTGTACTGTATTCATGTTATTTAAATTTTATAAATCTGATGAGTTGTTTAGTGATAGCTAAATGAAAGGCTATTCACTGAGCGAGTAGGCTCATACCTCTACTCAAAACATTTTCAGGTTATCGCCAACAGCAGGAATCAGAAGGATCGTTTCATCCTAACGCCTAGTTATTAAAAGGTTTGTAGTTAGTCTAGTTAGAGGTCTCTTAGTCCTTTCCCCTCGATCCTTGGGACATGGCGTGGGTGAGAGAGAGTGTGTATGTGGAATGTGTATAAAGATGTAAATTAACTGTTATGTTTACTTTATGTTAAAAAATGTTACATGTTGTAAACTCTGTTTGCTTACTCTAGCCAGTTTAATTGAAATGCTTCTGCAATAGTTTATTATGTTTTAGTTTACAACAATAATCTGGATATCATTACGAGGTTTTAAATAGAAAAAGTTCTCAGTGATTTGTTTATGTGATAATCCCTCCGTCGCGCCCTAATCTCGTGATTAGTGGTCAGTGTGAGATCGGGGTGTGTCACTGACTGAGGAAGATGAGGTCATGGAAATCTGGCTCTTCTATTGACCTATGTATGGTACCGATTTTGATTTCGTAATGGTCGGTTGGAGTATGAGCTGTATACCTCATCTCCTCAGGGTATTAGTATGTTTGTAAAATGTAATCAACCATGTAGCGTATTTGCTTAGGGCTGAAATACGAGAATCAATGGTTGATGATACATTTCTTAGTATGTCTTAGTTGGCTAAATGCTATACATGTTCTTCATATTCCTTATTAAATAAATGACATACTTCTCTATCAAGATATAGCTGAAATGACTTGAATAGAGAATACTGCTCTAAATTGTTTAGTCAATAATTTAGTTGCTGTTGAATACTTATGATTCTTCTGCTCAATTTTATTCTGTTATCTGCAATAACAATGTTTCTGGCGGAGAGTTATATCTCTCGCTGGGACAATTTTCAATTGTCTCACCCCCGTAGGATCCAACTTTTTAGGTAGACATCGAAGAAGAGGCAGGAACCCTACAATAAGGGAAAAACAACAGCAACAACAGCAAAACTAAAGACAACAATGAATTCTCAGGTGGAGACACTGGCTGTCATGTCCTGTAAATAGAGAGTCCTATGTGTCATCTCTGTACTCTCAGGTCCTAGGAGTCAGTAGTTAGTTTAGTATTGATATGAGATTTTGGCTTGATGCCTCGAAATTTTTGTACTGCCTATGTATAGTCTAACAGGGCAGCTGATGCTTGTAACACTCGAGAAGGAATGGTACAAGAGATGTACTAATGAACCGGAATGTAAATAACTTACTTTGGTTCTTCAGTTTATGGATCTCTTTGTAAAAAGTTTTAATTTTTAGTGATTTTCAATAATTCCACTATTAACGATCACTTTCGCATTAATCTTAATTGATGTTTGGCAACAGACATCACAGTTTAGTGGTATCAGAGCTCTAGGTTCGCTGAGTCTACAGATACATAGGATTAAGATTGTTGAGTATGTTCTAGTGTCTTCCAGTTATCTGATAGTGTCTTTTGCTCATATAGGAGGAGAAGAAGAACTAAAGATGTCTGGATCACACAATGAACATGCTGCTGAGAGCAGCATTGTTGCACCACGAGGAGGTGCAAGAGACCAAGATAGGGAGGAGCCCAAACCTGAACAACCCCAATTCAATCAAGCTGATATGGGGAACCCAGCCTTCCAAGCCATGTTTGGACAGTTTATGGCAGCCATGACTCATATGATGGATAGGATGCCATTACCTGCACCTAGGGCACCTACCCACCATGAAGGATAGGGAGCCGGCAAGACATTTGAACGACTTCGCCGGGTTGGAGCCACAGAATATGCTGGAACAACTGACCCAGCAGATGCAGACATGTGGCTGACTAAACTAGAGAAGGCCTTTAGAATCCTTAACATCCCAAAATCTGAGAAGGTTAGACATGCAGTGTACCTTCTTAAAGGGAGTGCTGGTAATTGGTGGATCATAGAAGAAGACAAGAGGCCGGGTGTAGATATCAGATGGGAAGTATTCCGATGAAAATTCATCAATAGATACTTTCCTAAGATGTTCCTGGATGAGAAGATCTCTCAGTTTGAGAGATTAAGGCAAGGACCAATGAACATTAGTGAGTACGAGGCTACGTTTATGGAGCTTTTGCGGTTCTGTCTGCATATGGAAGCTACCGATGAAGAAAGGATTCAACGTTTTGAGAAGGGGTTGAACGCCGATTTGACCACTCCTATGTCTGCTTTAGAGAACAGGGAGAGGTTTTCTACTTTTGTGGAGTCTATCAGACGTATTGAGAGGTATGTGACTGATAAGCGATAGACTAAGAGTAAGAAAGTGTATCCCCAGTTTCAAGGACCCTTGTCAAAAGTTTTAAGAAACTGAGGTTTTATGCACCAATGGCACCACCAAGGTTTAATACCCAGACGCAATGGACGTCTAATAGGGGTAGAGGCCATAGTTTACCGCCAGAAGGAGCCCACAGCGCAGCATCAGTATCGGTAACAGGACCATCTAGACCACAACCAGGGAACAAAGGTTGTTTTATATGTGGAAAGATGGGGCATCTGATGAAGGATTGTCGAGCCAGAGAAGCAAGTGTGACTCAACCTCAGAGGCAGAGTCAACAAGGCTCTCAGATGGGACCGTTTCCAAGTGGCACAAGAGGACGTGGACAAGCGTCCCAAGCTGGATCGTTGACACCCAGTAATCGAGCACCGAATCAACCACAGGAGACAGTGAGATTTTATGCGATGAATCAGCCTGATGTAGTAGTCAACCCTAGGGTTGTGACAGGTCAGATGGAACTATTTTATTCTGATATGTCTACAACCTGCAACGTATCTGTTTTAATTGATCCAGGTGCTATGCATTCTTTCATCACTAAAAGAGTGATTCTTGACTGCAATATGACAGTTGGTCATAGGGCATAGAGTTTGAAGTTAGAAACTCCTTTGATGGGATCTGCTGTGTTGCGGGAGGCGTGTTCTTCCTACACTCTTTTCTTTTCTGAACATCACATTCAAGTGGACCTTATACCACTTGAGATGCATGGGTTTGATATAATTCTTGGGATGGACACCCTAGAAAAGTAAAAGGTTGTCTTGGATTGTGAGTCCAAGCAAGCTGTGTTCACAGATGATAGTGACACATGGATCTTTCAAGTAGATAGAAAGATTCTTCCAACCTACCTTGTGTCAGCTATGGTAGCTGAGAAGTTGATGAGGCAAGGATGTTTTGCATTCTTGGCACATGTGGTAGATACCACCATGGAGAGCCCTCATCCTTCTGAAGTTCTGACAGTTAGGGAGTTTGAGGATGTATTCCCTGAGGAACTTCTGAGTGTACCTCCACCCTGAGAGATTGATTTTGAAATTAATCTAATCCCGGACACACAACCTATAGCACAAACACCGTATAGGATAGCACCTGCTGAAATGGCAGAACTCAAGAAACAACTTCAGGAGTTGCTTGAGAAAGGCTTTATCCGACTGAGCACTTCAACATGGGGTGCTCCTGTACTCTTTTTTAAGAAGAAGGATGGATCGATGCAGTTATGCATTGATTACAGACATCTGAATAAAGTAACTATAAAGAACAAGTATCCCTTGCCAAGGATTGATGATTTGTTTGATCAGTTGCGTGGTGTAACTATCTTTTCTAAGATAGATCTGAAATCGGGATACCATCAGTTGCATATTAAGGAGGGCGACATACCTAAATCCGCTTTGAGGACAAGGTATAGTCACTATGAGTTCATAGTTATGTCGTTTGGACTAACTAATGCACCGACTGCATTCATGGAACTCATGAATAGAATCTTTCGACATTTTCTCGATCAATGTGTAGTAGTCTTCATAGATGACATCTTGATATACAACAGAGATGCTCAACAGCATGAGCAACACCTCCGTCAGGCTTTGACTTTGCTAAGAGAGCATAAGCTGTATGCTAAGTTTAGCAAATGTGAGTTCTGGTTACCAGAAGTTTCTTTTCTTGGACATGTAATATTTGCTTCAGGTATTCGTGTTGATCCTAAGAAGGTAGAATCCGTCCTACAATGGGAACAGCCGAAAAACACCGACGGAGATACATAGTTTCTTAGGGTTGGCAGGCTATTACAGGAGGTTCATTAAGAACTTCAGTTCAATAGCTTTACCCCTAACCAAGTTGACCAGAAACGAGGTTCTTTTTGTCTGGAATGACAAGTGTCAACATTCTTTTCAAATAATGAAAGAAAGATTGACAAGTGCACATGTGCTGGTGTTACCTGAACAAGGGAAGGGGTATATAGTTTTCTGTGATGCATCTAAGAACAGTTTAGGATGTGTGTTGATGCAGGATAAGCAAATGATTTCTTTCTCTTCTCGAAAACTTAAGAAACACGAGGAGAATTATCCAACACATGATCTAGAGCTAGCTGCTGTGGTCCATGCTTTGAAGATCTGGAGACATTATCTCTATGAAGAAACATTCTAGATTTTCACAGACTATAAGAACCTAAAGTATATATTTTTACAGCATGAGCTGAACATGAGGCAACACCGTTGGATGGAGTTAATCAAGGACTACGATTGTACAATTGATTATCATCTAGAAAAGACTAATGTGGTTGCTGATGCATTGAGTAGAAAATCAACAACACCAACCTTAGATAAAGCACAGTTGAATTCTATAGTGTGCTCTAAGAAGGATATGTTTATATCCTTGAGGCAAAACAATGTAGCGCTTAAGGTATCGTTGTTATCCGAGTTGTTAGCTGAGATGCACATAAAACCTACTCTGAGACAGCAGATTAAAGAAGCACAACAAGCTGATGCTATAGTTCAGTAGATTATGTCAGAGTATGGTAGTGAGAAATAGGATGGCTTTCATGAGTCAGAGGATCAGGTAGTCTGTTACCATGGTAGAATGGTAGTACCTGATGCCAATGACTTGAGGAAGTTAGTTTTGGAAGAATCTCATTCTTCGATGTATGCTATGCATCCAGGGAGCACCAAGATGTACCATAACTTAAAAGATATGTATTGGTGGCCTGGATTGAAGAAAGATGTAGCTGAGTTTGTTATGCGGTGTCCAGTGTGTCCGCATGTTAAGGCTGAACATCAGAAGCCCACAGGAACAATGCAACCTTTTCCTATACCATAGTGGAAATGGGATCATGTGACCATGGACTTTGTGGTTGGTCTACCTAAAACAGCCAAAGGTCATGATTCCATATGGGTGATAGTGGATAGGTCGACAAAGACAACACATTTCTTACCTGTAAAAACAACCTACACTGCTGAAAAGCTTGCACAGATCTATGTAGATGAGATAGTGCGATTGCATGGGGTTCCATCTACTATCATTTCTGATAGAGGACCTCAGTTCACGAGTTGCTTTTGGGAATGACTTCATAAAGCTTTGGGTACACAGTTAAGGTTCAGTACAACCTTTCACCCACAGACATATGGACAATCTAAAAGGACCATACAAACTTTGGAGGACTTGCTTAGGGCATGTGTCCTTCAATTTGTAGGAAGTTGGGATCTACACCTGAGCTTGATAGAATTTTCTTACAATAATAGCTATCAACACAGTATTGACATGGCACCATATGAAACATTATATGGTAGACGATGTATATCTCCTTTATGTTGGTATGAAATAGGAGAAAATCAACTTTTGGGTCCTGAGCTAGTGCAACAGAAAACTAAGAAGATTAAAGTAATACAACAACAGTTAAAGACTACACATGATAGACATAAATCATATGCCGACAAATGGCGAAGACCTTTAGAATTCCAAGTTGGAGACAGAGTATATCTCAAGGTCTCACCTTGGAAAGGAGTTCTCAGATTTGGAAGGAAGGGAAAGTTAGCTCCTAGATTTATGGGGCCTTATCCAATCATTGAACGGATTGGAAAGGTAGCTTATAAGCTGGAGTTACCACCTGAGTTGCATAAGTTGCATCCAATGTTCCACATCTCTATGTTGAGGAAGTGTCACCCTGACACAAAATTAGTTCTATAACCGGTGGAGGTAGAATTAAATAATGATATATCATATGTTGAAGGACTTGTGACGATCCTTGATAAAAGAATTAAAGACATTTGTCTTGTAAAAGTCCTCTGGAATCACCGTGGCATTGAAGAAGCTACATGGGAACTATAGGAAGAAATGAGGAGGAAATACCCTACTCTTTTCTCTTAAATGTTTTGTTGATGATTTCGGGGACAAAATCCTTATAAGGGGTGGATAACTTGTAACATCCCTGACCCGGGCTATGCTCTAAACCTAGATGTTTTGCTTAATAATGTTGATTAGATGCTTGTTCATATTTCTTGGAAAGCAATTAAGGCCCAAGAGGAACTTATATTTCAATTTTAGTCCTTTTTGAATGATGTTGAAACATTGTTTTATTAGTTTTGGACTAAAGTGCAAATTACCCAAGTTGAGGGGTTAACTTGCAAATTGTACATGATATAATGTTACTCAGATATTGAGGCATCATAAGAATGAGAATGATGCAGTGGTATGGTTTCCACAAGCTTGAGCACCAAGATAGAGCTTGCTGAGCAATCTTTGTGCATTAAAAACTAGTTTTGGTATAATGTGCAATTTACCCAAAACCTAGGGTTCAATATGCAAAATACCACTTCTAGAGGGTCCCCATGTTTCTTGGCATCAGGTAGAGAAAATAAAATAGGAGGGGCGCCTCATTTGAGTTATTATGGAGGAGAGAGAATCTTGATATTAAAATAATCAAGATTTAAGCATAATTGAAACCCTAATTCAATTTAATGCAAAAATAAATAAAATAATTGAAGGGCCTTCAAACAAAAACGAAATGGTTGAATTTGGTCAAGTGTGAACACCCTTATGCCTTGAAAAGGCAACGAAAATATCTAAGGGAATGGATAACTCACTCACATTATTAAAAGAAAAAGTAATATCCACTAAAAAGGGGATATTAGTATAATATGTTTAAGGTGCTTAATTACTTTTCTTTTAATTATTGGATAATGAAGAAGTTTTGCAAGAAGGAGAAGGTGGCTTCGTGGCCAAGGAATTGAGGGGGAAGAGGCGACACTAATTTTGGAATAATTAAAAGAATTTTATAAGGCATTTTCTCTCTCATTGATTTTCTTATATAAACACCTTTTACAACCCAAATCAAAGGCTTTTTCGAACCCAATTCCTCTCTTTGCTTGAAAACCGACCAAGGGATCTAGGAGAAGCTGGAGGACAACCCCCAACATGTTGGTAAGCTTCTTGATCTTCTTTCACCTTGATTTCATGGTGGAAATCACAAAACAATGCATGATTTCTTCTCTATTCCACTCCATCTTCAATCCTAGCCAATCTTTTCACTACAAAGCTTGAGGACGAGCCTTGGGAGAGTTGAAAAAGCTTACTCCACCATTTTTGACGTGAAGCTCCAAGCTTTGAAGCTCAATTGGAGGCGGGTTATATAACTTAAACCCTTAAATGTTCTTATTGCATTCAATTCTCCATTATTTGTTGAACGTTTTGTTCTATTTGAAATTCCCATGATCCATTGTTGTAATTACCATGAAAATGGCAGTAGCTTTTGAATGAATGAAGTTAGATGATGATGACATCATCTTGGGCACGCAATCCAACAAGTTTCCCTTGCAAACAGTTTTGAAGATCTTGGTCCAAACGGTTTAACCAAACCGTTTGGAGACTAAACGGTTTGCAGACCGTTTAGAGTCTTGAACCCCAAACCATTTAGGATGGTTGACCGTTTGGATGGGTTGACCGTTTGAGGTCAGGACCATAGTACTTTTTGGATGAGGATCTAATAGTTCCAATTGATTGAATCAATGTATGGACAATCATCTAATTTGAAACCCTAATCGGGTTGAGTGCTGATTTTGTAATTAATTAATTTAATTCTTTGGGTTGATTAACCCAAACGGTCTCAAGACCATTTGGAGATCACCCAAATGGTCTCAAGACCGTTTGGAGGTCAACCAAGACCGTTTGGAGGTCTAGGACTGAGTATGGTTGAGTATTTGAAGGTCCAAAGATAGCAAATGGTAATGCAATCAATAGTCTAATTGTTGATCAATCTAATGATCCAAATCCTAATTTAATTTCACAATTTTAAGTGATGGGATGGGGAAAACGGTCTCAAGACCTTTTGGATGTCATCCAAACGACCTCAAGACCATTTGAGGTCAGGTCATTCCCAATTTGAATGATGGACCAATGATTTCAAAGCAATTAGTTCCACAATGACTAATATTGAATGTTCATCGATTTCAACCCTAATTCAATTGGGTTCAAAACCCTAATTGATGATCAATTGAAGGTTGAATCAATGTAAAGATGATTCATTAATCTCAATTGAAGTATGGTGCTTAGGTTCACTTGGTGAGTAATTACATGGATCCAATTGATGAAGGAATTAATCTTGGAAACCCTAAATTAATTTGAGTGGTTGAGACCATTTTTGGTCCAATCGGTTTTGAGGAGGTTTGGACCAAACGGTCTCAAGACCATTGGAGTCCAAACTATCTCAAGACTGTTTGGGACCAAACAATCCCAAACCAATTGAGACTCAAACGGTTTCAATCATCAACTTTGTCAAACGGTTTCAAGCATCAACTTTGTCAAATGGTTTCAAGCATCAACTTTGTCAAACAGTTTCAAGCATCAACTTTGTTAAATAGTTTCAAGCACCTACTTTGCTAAATGATTTCAAGTGTTTGATCAAGACTGTTTGGAGGTCTAAACGGTCTTAGACCGTTTGGAGGTATTTCAAGCAAGACCGTTTGAGGTCTGGTTGGTCAAGACCGTTTGGGGTCTAAGTGACCAAGACCGTTTGAGAAGTAATTAGTCAAAACCATATGGACACTTAAGGTGATTAAAGGTCAATTGTTTAATTGATCATTACATGATGTAATCCAAGGGTGATTATAGTAATTGTACCCTTAATAAGATATGGTGATTAGTACCTTTTGAATGATTAATCTTTGATGATTATGGAAGTAATGAAACAATATATGTGTCAACTCTCTAATCAAGTTGAGTTGACCTAATCTAATCAAGTTTGAAGTAAGTATCATCTTATAGAGGATGAGAGAGAGAGGACTTCCTACATGAATGATAATTATGTAGTGGTTAAGTCTCAACACTTCTAACATGAATGAATGTGTAATTAGGGTATGATCCTTGATAAAGAGATCATGAACCCTAATTAGGAAGGTTGATGAACCCTAACCCTAATTGAGGGCAATGATAGGTGAAACCCTAATCTATGGTAATGGTATGACCCTAATTTAGGGTAATGACTTGAGAAACCCTAATTCAGGGAATTTTAATAATAAACCCCGATTGAATGTGAATAGTAAACCCTAATTGAGGATGATGTTATGAGAAACCCTAATTGAGGGTGAAACCATATGAAACCCTAAGTGAGGGTGATGTCATGTAGAACCCTAGACAAGGGTGATGTCAAAATAAAATCATTATAATGTGAGGTAAAACCTAATTCAAGGTAATGCTATGTTTTGATATGTGATACTATGATATGCAATCCTACACTGATATAGGATAAAGATATTTGGAGCCCTAATCTTGGGTTGTAATATATGCAACCCTAATTTTGGGCAACATGATGATAATCATGACCCAAAACCTGGGTAATGAGATTAATTATTCCTAATTGACATAAATTGGGAAATCTTAGCTCAAATAAGGAAATAGTGATGATACTCTTACAATGCATAGTGCTGATTTGTAATTGATATAATTGTTATCATGTGCACTAATTATGCAGGTTTCATGAGATGTTGGACATAGCCAGGTATGAGCTATGGAGTTTTATTATTGAAATTGCTTTATGGGCCTTGTAAGCCATAATATGCTGTGTTGCCTAGTGAGAGGTAACAAGAGATATTATTGGGCTTTAAGAGCCATGTGAAATACCTGCACTGCAATTATTATGTTTACAATGATCAGATGACATGAAGGCATTAAGTTACCTGATAAAGTGGTAATAAGTGTTTTGATGAATTAAGGGTTTGAACACCCATGTTTCATAATCATGATGATGAGATGATAAGGGATGAGAATACCCTGATGTGATAAGGGATTGAGATCCCAAAGTCTAATAAAGCTTTGAAAAGAACTTGATAGAAATAGTATTCATTCTTTGTAGCATAGTTAAAATATTTTATGTTTGAAAAACATGTTTGATGCTAAAAGAATATTGTAATACACTTAATTAATCAAGTGAAATGGTATCATGTAGAGCACTAACCATAGATCCATCATCGTCAGTAGTTTGATGATGGTGAAATAGGTTTTCCTAAGGGAACTCCTGGAGGGCATACTTTTGGGTATGTGGGGGTTATGGGCGCGGATATCCTTACAACCTAATGTAGGAATTGATGTGAGGTAAACATTAAATCTCTCAATACTTCATTATTTATGCTGGGATGGATGTATCACTAATCTCCCTAAGATCGGGATGGATGTATCATTAATCTTCCGATGATCTTAATGTCAGATCGATGTGAGATAAAGATAATATCTCTCGATTGCGAAGAGAGTACAACATGCCACTATAACTCTAATAGAGAAGTTGCCAGTATATCCTGGAAAGCTATTTAGTAGAGACACAAGATGTCCTGTATTTGGTCCTCACACTGACTGAGGAAGATGAGGTCATGGAAATTTGGCTCTTCTATTGACCTATGTATGGTACCGATTTTGATTTTGCAATGGTCGGTTGGAGTATGAGCGGTATACCTCATCTCCTCAGGGCATAAGTATGTTTGTAAAATGTAATCAGCCATGTAGCGTATTTGCTTAGGGCTGAAATACGAGAATCAATGGTTGATGATACATTTCTTAGTATGTCTTAGTTGGCTAAATGCTATACATGTTCTTCATATTCCTGATTAAATAAATGACATACTGCTCTATCAGGATATAGCTGAAATGACTTGAATAGAGAATACTGTTCTAAATTGTTTAGTCAATAATTTAGCTACTGTTGAATACTTATGATTCTTCTGCTCAGTTTTATTCTATTATCTACAATAACAATGTTTCTGGCGGAGAGTTATATCTCTTGCTGGGACAATTTTCAATTATCTCACCCCCGTGGGATCTAACTTTTTAGGTAGACACCGAAGAAGAGGCAGGAACACTACAACAAGGGAAGAACAACAACAGCAGCAGCAGAACCAAGGACAACAAGGAATTCTCAGGTGGAGACACTGGCTGTCATGTCCTATAAATAGAGAGTCCTATGTGTCGTCTCTGTACTCTCAGGTCCTAGGAGTCAGTAGTTAGTTTAGTATTGATATGAGATTTTGGCTTGATGCCTTGAGATTTTTGTACTGCCCATGTATAGTCTAATAGGGCAACTGATGCTTGTAACACTCGAGAAGGAATGGTATAAGAGATGTACTAATGAACCAGAATGTAAATAACTTACTTTGGTTCTTCAGTTTATGGATCTCTTTGTAAAAAGTTTTAATTTTTAGTGATTTTCAATAATTCCGCTGTTAACGATCGCTTCTGCATTAATCTTAATCGATGTTTGGCAATAGACGTCACAAGAACCTTACCCAAGCCTTGATCATCTCTCTCTCTGCATTCATGCCTGACTTCCATTCTTTCATAGGAGTCATGGCAACCTTCCTACCCTGGGTCAGGCCCCATACCGGTTACCTCAATGGTAACACAACCACATGCACTAAGAGATGGTTATCTATGGGTCTACAGGTTCATTCTCATATTATGTACTTTTCACTAGATTCTCAAGATCCTATGAGACCTCTTTAGGTTGCCTCAAACCCCACAAAGCTGGTATACATCCTACCAAAGGGTCCCTTTCCTAGGATGGGAGGAAACTACAAATCTTGACAATAAGGTCACAAACATCCTTAGGGTTTACATCCATATGGGCATGCTTAACCCAACAACTACTAAGGCACAAGCAGACCACCTACTAAACCATGGTAGGTCATACTTGTTCTCTTTCCTCAATGCTGGATCATGATCATACCTTCCCATGTTATCCACTTAACTGTGAGGGGTTCATCAAACATACCTTTAAACTCAGGGGGTTTCCTTTTTCATCTAAACATGAGGAGTACCATTCTCGAATATGTAGAAACTCAAACCTTGTCATGAGCATCAGGTGCACCACTTCCCCTCTTAGGCCTAGGAACCCTAGGTCCACTTCTCTGATGTCCAACTGTCTGCTCAACCTCTTAACCCCAAACCAAACATGTACAAAGTATGACATGCACTTACTGTCATCCTTCTACTCAAGCAACATATCAAGGTCGAGTCCTCCTCAAGGACAACCAACAAGGTACAAGGCCTCACCACCTGTTACTAAACCTCCCCAGATCTAAGGAACTATTCTTCCTATCTCAGATGGTAAGCACCTATACCACAGGCACATAGGTACCAGAAGCCTCATCCTCTCTAGGGTTTGGTTTCTCTAAAGGCAACCAAGACACCACCAACCTCCATGGGTCAAGCATGAGGAAACCACTATCATCCACCTAGGTCGCACCATCCTCAACTCCCACTGTTCCTCATATCTCAAATTCTAGGCTCCCAACCTTCTTGCATGGGTTATGCTTTTTCTCTCTAGAGCTAACTCCACATCTAGCCTTACTACTAGGGGTCCTCTCTCCATGAAGGATCAAACTCACAAGCATACCTCTACATGGATGAAGCCCATGTTCAAGCTTATGTTTGCTCAAGGTTATCCATAGCTCTTTATGCTTATCTTACAAGCTACCCACCACACTCTCCTGGTCAGGATTTCCTCCTACTACTTGCACTACTTACGTATTCTGGATGCTTATTATGCCATGCTCATATAAGCTCATGGGGTTTCTATAGGTCCTTCTCTGACCGCATCGATGAAGGAGCTATCCTTCACTCTAACTAGGCACGCCCTTTTTAGGGTTGGGTTACCAAAGGCACTAGGTCATCCAACCTCTCATAGCTCATATGGTATCTAAAAGCATATCCATACAAACATCCGATCTACCATGACATCTAACTCATCATGTTGTCTCTCTCCATCCAACACTTAGGGTTAGGGTTAACATCATCCAGAGTATGTGCCAGGTTTCTACTTGAAAATGGAGATCTCTACCTCCAAGACTAACTCTCTACTTATCCTCCTGACAAGAAGGTCTAGCCTCAGGTCTCTCTAGAGGGCAATGACAACTCATGTCATACGACCTAAGCATGTATATATTCTTTTATGCTTAATGTATTAAGCTTATGTCCATGACATCTTATTTACATGCCTTTTATTAATTTGGTGGAGGATTCCTTAAACCTTATCAACCTTACCCATACCTCAAGAGGGTGAGGAAAAGAGAGAAAACCCTAATCCTTATAATCCTTAACAACATTTGAGTTGAGAAGTGATGAACAAGATGAGAGAGACCTAAAGGTATCTTATTTTGAGTCAAATCCTGAGACTTTGGCCAGGCAGTTACATAGATCCGGGAGTCCTCGTATTCCGACTAGCGGTACGGAGGAAAATCTTGCCAGCCCCCGGGCGTGATCCTTTTCTAGACACCTCTGTCTTTCAAAAATTCCTCTAATAACTCCCTTGGGTTCTACAAAGTTTGTAAAATTTAATAATTATTAAAGATTAAATGAGGAACCTATTCCCTAATACCAAATGTAATGACCCCGCCACCCGATAACCCCCAATTAAGGGAGACCAAGAGGTCAGAGCCGTTATCCCAATTTCTGGATCAAAGGTTCGACAAATAATCAATAATAATTATCAAATTCTATTAACTAAACTAAAAAGTTGTGATAAAATAAAAACTTTGCATACCTTTTGAAATCTTGGATATCTAAACTTCTATCCACTTATGAATTCTATTCTAACTAATCCTCCTTGTAGTTTAATTCATGTATTTCACAATATGATGATTTACTATTTGTCCTTTTGGCTTTGTACCTAAAACGCCAACAAACAAAACGTCAGTCAGCATAAAGCTGGTATGTGGGGGAAACATTAATCATGCAATTATCCATAACAACGTATTGCAGTCAATCACAGTTTATATAACTGTGCAATCCATTTATACCTTATCCTCTGCGCTGTCCCTGCAGTGGACCTGGATGCTACCTTCCTTATGGTAGATCCCCATTAAACCCCTCATGATCCCACCTAACAAGTGAATCCATTTCTAGGGTTGAGTCACATGGCACTACCCGTAGGTAGCCCACTCCTTCACTCATGGTATGCTAAGAGTCTCATGGCACTACACATGGGTAGCCCAATTTCTAACTCACGATAATCTAGACCTTGCTCTAGGTTACCCCTTTTTAGCATTTGCAAAGCCACAGAGTAGGATCTAGATCTAAGCCAGTTATATATATACATTTATAGTGATAGTCATAGTCACTCTATAGTTGCATGAAATAAAAGGCATCCAACAGTTATTTCAAGCAACTGATAAAATGTTCAGAAATTGCCGTGAAACTAAAGCGATTATTCATAAGTGTAACCACATACCTGTCAGGCTGATTTTGAGACAAAATAATCTATGCAAGTAAGAAATCCAAGCAAGCAAGCACACATATCAAGATCCTAAAATAATTATACAATTTCCTTTTTTACTCATGTCATCAAGATCTATTAAATCTAGCTCGTTTCCTTGGGTTTCTAGTCCACTTTTAGGGTTTCCATTGTAATTAGGGTTTCCCTTCATCTTTTACTATTTTAAACCCTAATTTAACACAATTGATCACAAACCCTAATTATCTCAACATCTAATCCTCAGTTTCGGATTAAAGGCATACTTAACCATTAAATAAGTCCATTAAGCCTCTTTTACATTAAAGCTACCATTTTTATCCTTCTTGTCCATGATAAGATCATTATGCTCATTTATCATCAATTCATAGTTCATTATGGTCTAATTCACATATAAACTCTACTTGTCATTAATTCTACCTTTATCCATTAGAAAAACCCTAATTACTACATAAAGGGTATTTATTCACTTTTATACTTGAAATAGCTTGGAATTATCATATCTCAACTTTATTCAAAATTTTGAACAATTAAAACCATTATGAGTCACCTTTACTAATATTAGGGTTTCAAGGCCCATTAAAGCATATTTATGCACATGAACTCTAAATTAAACTAATTACATGCAAAGTTCATTATTTTTTTATCTTAATGTATCTTTTCATGATTAACAGGCTAATATCATCTTTAATCATCCATTTAACCCTTCCCCAAATCATTAATCACCACAGATTTGAGTTTTGCATTAATTAAACCATTAAAGATATCATCTTCACACACTTTTTGAATTTCACTCTGAATCAGACTTCAATTATATTTTTAATGGATTCCCCTCATTTTTCTGAGCAACTTTCATATTTTATGCATATTCATCCGAGCTACTATTAAGGAGATATGATTTTTGTAATAAAACCTTACTTGGGCCAATCAGAAGCTGACACATAGCCTCTTTCTCATGCAACGTTGTTTTGGGAAAACATTTCAAATTGTTGACTTTTCTCTTACTTAAGTTCCCCGACCTTCATACCCCTGGAGGGTAAATCCGTCCAACACAACCTGCGTTGTCTTCCACCTTCAGATGGCGCGACGCAACTGCCCTAGGCGCCATGGGCGCAGCTCCTGCTCCTGCTCCTGCCCTGGACCCCTATAGCAACTGGAACCATCTCCATTCACTTGGGCTCCCTCCGCCACACCTACCGGTGCCCTAAGCTGCATCCATGATGGTGGAACACGGGCTGGGCAGACCTGCAACACAACCACCCTATGCAGCCATGCTGCTACTTCCACGGCCAGCTAGGGTGAAGGGACGCCCTCCCAAGCACCTCAGGCCGTTGTAGAAGCGGCAAGGCTCCCTCACAATCCCCTCTTGTAGCCTTTTGGCTCCGAAAACACCCAGCTTCTATTTAGTTAGGGTTTATGGATGAAACCATGGAAGAAGAGGAGAAGATTATGTGGGGGACCTTCTGGACTCGGCCCCAGGTCTTACCCTTTATATAGGGGAGTGTAGTAACGCCTTGGGATGCTTGCCCTTGAAGCAATCAATCCCTCTTTCAATAGGAATTCAAATCCTTCATGAAAAAGACAGTTTCTCTCTCCTTTGATATTTCTTATTTATTGGATAATTAGGAATTTGAAATTCCTCTCACTTATTCTCTTTATTCTTGCTTTTTAATCCATTGACACGAATTTCTATTTTCTTTTAATAGAAATTACTTCCTTTCTTAACAAAACCCAAAAAACATTTATTATGCATCATATTATCTTCTTATTTGACATTATTGGTATTTTCTCTTTCATCTTTCTTCATTGGGGCTCCTTGGACCCCAAGAAACTCCAAGATTTCGAAATTCCTTCATAAGGATACTTATTATCCTTCTAGATGCATCAATATTCATTATTTCACATTATCTTGTTTATTTCTTTTTAAAATATCTCTTTTTGAGGATTTCTCTTTGTCTTTCTTTTTGTTTTCCTCATTGTCATTCCTTTTAACCTTAGGAATCCTTTGGATACGAAAATCCACCAAGGATAATTCAATTACACCTCTTTTCACTTATTTTCCACATTTTATCATTGTTTTCAATTTCTTTCTTAATAAAGAAATACTTAATTGGTCTTTTCTTTTCTTATGGCATTCTCTATGCAACTTTGGACTCCTTCGAACTCAAGGAACCCAAGAGGCACGAAATCCCTCTTTGGATTTGCCTTCTAGAGGTTTCCACATTTTTATTTCTCCATTTCTTATTAATAATGGAGTTCCTTTTGTCTCTTCCTTGTTATTGGGCCCAATAGCCAATAAATCCCATAAAACAATCATCAAGTCTATTGTAAACGAAATCCATTTATTCAAACAAATTATATCTTTATTTGTTCAAATATCTTTAATATGAGAAATCACATTTCCCACCAAATGAACCCAAAACTGGGGTTGTAACAAGTTGAGTCTAGGGTTTGGGTTTTCTTGGTTTACATTCACCATTAGGATTATGTTTCCAAATGTTGATTCCTATGTACATGGATCTAATGTATTATAAATCCTAATATACATCATCATCATCAACAACAACAACTCAGGATCTCATTATATTCAACAACATTATATTATATCTCAAAATAAATGGATTTACTCATATAAGCATGACATTCCTCAAATCTAAGGTTTGTATGCATTAATCATACTATATGCATAACTTAGTTATACATTTAGAATATGAAGAATACTTCATCTCTAGAACTACTTTATTCATTATCTAATCATTTTTCTAATTAAATTCATATGTGGCTTCACTAGTATATGGCCTACCAATTAATTTCTATGACTATTACAAAATAAACAGTAATGGACCAATTGACTCACCATGTCAGCAAGTACCAAATTATCCCTTTCTATCATGAGGTCAGGCTCCATCCAATGAGCCAACACCACAACAACTTACTGCTCTAGCACAACTGGATGTAGGATAAGGGTGTGGATTACCATAATACCATTCATAACAAAGTGGATTGTCATGTGTACTTGGGCATCCTGGTAATTCTTCCCAGGGGATTGTCCCCCCTTTCTTCCCTCGGCCATGGGTTGATTTTGTAGCCAGCCATGATGGTCAACTGGGAAGTTGACCTTGGATTTCCCTATTTGGAAACTGCATCGAATGCTACCACCAGCCTCTACAATAATTTCCAAACTTAGCAAGCCAACATGCTTCAGTGGGGTGGTCGGACATGAATGCTAGGTCATAGGTGATCAGTAAATGAACCATAGATGAGAATCAAGGTTTTACCTCAATTCTTCAAGATCTAAAGGTCTAGGAAAACCCTAGAGGGTCTATCATAGCCTTCTCACTACTGTCACACTGTAGTGGTATGGGGTGCTCCTATGACAAGCAATTCGGCCCAACAAAGCCTTGCCAACTGGTGACTGTCTTGAGGCTCCTCGCCTCCTTCCAGTGTATAGGATGGTTTCACAAACTTCATGTGAAGCTCTAGGCATAGCCAATTGACCAGAAGCAATGTGATTCGTTGCTCTCTGTAGAGGCTTTCCAAGTTGTAGGTGGGTATCCATCATGTATTGTTTGGGTTTCTTAAACCAAATGAAGGTTGGTTTGGAGTCTACTCGCTATGTTGGTTCCGTTTAGACCATTATATAGACACAAGCCCAAGGAGGGAGCCTATAACATCCTATATTTTCTCTCTCCTCCAACTATGCACACCTTGTCTCGTGATATACTGAAATTCATTCAAAGACCTTCCTCATCATTAGTTGGATGTTTTGAATCACCTTTAGCTCAATTGATAAGTTATTATTTATGGTTTGCAAAATTTGAACTCAATTATATAGTGTTAAGTGCCTATTAACATTGAGGATATTTTTTAATTTTTGAGAACACTCAACATCCTAATTTTGATATCAATGATTGTCTATAAGAAAGAGGACATTTTTTATCCAATGGTGAATATTTCACCCTAATTGGAGTTTTGATGATATCAGGCTAATGGATCATGGGAATTATAGATGCAAACAATCACAAAAATAGTAATATCCTAGACCAAAATCAAATTATAAGTGTAAATTAATTTTTGTATTATGATTTATGTATTTATTATAAGACCCCTAACCTAGATTAGTTCTTAATTGTGCTTTCTTTGATTAATAAGATGCTTTAACCTTAATTTAATCTCTTGAGATTCCATAATAACATGTGACATGCATGTGTTTTTAGTTTGGTCCAATTTAGTTGATGTTTGAGCTAGTTATGTTTGTTTTGGACCAAATTGCAAATTACCCATGTTGTGGGTTTATTTTACAATTTTTCACATGTAGGTTGTTTTTTTTGTTCCTTAGCATCATGAGAGAGAGAATGATTCTTAGGTGCACTTTGTTTTGAGCCTTGGTTGGTGATGTGACATCATGTGTGGATTTAGGGTTTGCATGCTTTGCATGGGTTGCATGAGTGTTGGTGTCGACCATGTGCATTTCTTGAGTGCACCGACCTATGCGTGTGAGTCTTCTTGTTGTGTTTTGAATGAATCTCTTGTTGGTTGTAGTTTGTAGTGACCTTGATGCCTTGTTCCTTGTGTTGGTCACTAGGGTTTTCCCATATGGAGATGTGTTGCGACCTTGGTTGGTGGTGTTGCAACCTGGGTTGGTTATTTTTCTTCGACCAAGATGAGGCGAGGACCTAAGTGGTCACTAAACCACATAGATTTTAATGATACTCTTGCCAACACAACAACTTGTGTAGCAACCATAGTGCCTTAGTGTTAGGATTATGATGACCAAACCAAAACCCTAGCACAACATGAACATGGTCAAGACAACTCCAAGGAATGAAGGGAAGCATGTCGTAACACATCAAGAAACTCAAACGCCATCAACACAAAACCACATAGAGATAATAAATATCAAACCCTAAGGATGATTATCACTACAACTGACAAGGAAATGAGAGAAAACCATCATCTAACACATGCACACGATAATAAAAGCCTTCATATACCACATGATGGCCGAGCCATAACATGGTGGTAAAACCAAGGATCAAGATGCATGCAAGAAACAACAACTCAACCATCACTTAGAATTCAGGTACATGAATTTGTGTCTTAAAATTCAGGTACATGAATTAGTGTTTATGAGAAAGGGTAATCCATGTAAGAATACTTCAAAATCTTAACCCTAAATCAAGATAATATCATATAGCATATTATGATCACATTTTAGTGATAAAATAGTAGCATGCAATCAAGAATATGGTGCAATAATAGTAGAGGGGAAATTTATATAGCCTACCTTAAGATGAAGATCAAGCTCCAAAGGACAAACTTCAAGAGAGAGAAAGAAGCTCCAAGTAGGATTAATCCACAACCAATAAGGTCACCTCAAGAAGAAAATAACACACCAAGATCAAAGGAAAGCTTAAGAAGAAGAAAGCACAAACCTAGGCCAAACAAGAGAGAAGAAAGGAGAAAGCTTCATCTCCCTTAGGTACTACCATGGTCAAACCATGGTCTCGACCTCTATGGAGATATGTTCCTCAAGATAGCCACCATGGAAGAACCATAGTCTCATGGCCAAGAAAAAGAAAAGAAGAGGTAGGGTTCAAAAGAAACAAGATCAAGGAATATTACAACTTACCAAGAAGGAAGATCACTAAGAATCACCACAAAGGAGATGATCATGATCAAGATCACCACATGCAAAGGTGATCATTCACCAAAGCTCCAAGGTTAGCACCTTCTATAGCTCCACCAAGCTCAAGGATAAACACAAGGGAGAAAGGAGGAAGAAGAGAGCCAAAGGGAATACTTGCATGTGAAAGAGAGGGCTTATATACTCAAGGGTAGTAGAGAGGTGAAGATCATGAGGTGTCAAGATATTAGAGATCCAAAAGGACACATGCCCAACAAATCCATGACCATGCAACACACATAACATGTGCTGATCTTAGTTTTAGCATGACGTCGCTACTCTTGAATCCTTGTTGCAGTCACAAGGCTTGAATATGTTTTGGTCACTACCCTTGTTATGGTGGATGGTTGCAACATAATCTCTTTTGGTCATTACTATTTGGTTGGTGTTGCGACCACTATGTATGTTTGAGAGGTCGCTACATGGTCTATATGGTCGACGATTGATACACATGGCGGTACCATGTGGTCGCAACATATGTGCTTTATTTGGTTGCTACACCTTGATCTTTGAGTGTTTGGTTGATACACCTTGAGCTTTGGGTGTTTGGTCGCTACACCTTGAGCTTTGAGTGTTTGGTCGCTACACCTTGAGCTTCTAGTGGTGTCTACACTTGGTCTAGTTGGTTGGTCGACACATGTTGTTGTTTACGTGTTTGAGACGTATGATCGGGTGTGTTTCAAGATTATGGGAGATGATGTATCTAAGGCCTAGTGTTGAATGTGGTTATGGAAATCTTGATTGATTAATCTTGTAAAACCCTAACCCTATTTGGGTACGTAATGTAATTGCTCATCTTGCTTGAAGTAATTAGCATGTGCTGATGTTTTCTCTCTTCTACACGTGTAACCGTAATCTTGAAGGTGGAATAAATAACATATGTAGTGATTGTTATGGTTTATATGATATGACACAAGGTGATGATAATGAGCCTTTTAAGGCATGATGAGAAAATGATGATGTGCATGAACTATGTGATCGGGTCTTATGACCTAGTAGAGGCTCAATGCCTAGTGTGAGGTGGTATCCTTTAATGATAAAATGAGGGATTTTTACCCCCTAGTGATGTGATAATATTGATGGCCTTGTATGATAGTGATATCAAGCGATGATGGAAAAGTTTATACCTCATATGCTTCCCCTTTTTTTGTAGAATTTGTTTAGGGTTTGTACATTGTAACTTGATTGATGCATTGAAAGATACCCAATTGGCATAAATAATCAAGTGAGACCCTAATCATGTAGTGCCCTATGCCATAGATTTATTCCAGAGTCAGAACTTTTCTAGATGGTGAAACGGGTATTCCCAAGGGAAACCCGGAGTGCATATTGTTGAGTATATGAGGTGCATGTGACTATGTATCCTTGACATCTTGATCCCAAGTGTTTTGCAAATGAATACGGTCGAGTCTATGCAAGGTGAAAATGTGTTGATGTGATAGAGGACAATTGGTTTGTACCTCAGTGATTTGGGTTATATACCCTGGTTTCTAGCACCGTGACCTATACTAAGATGGGATAGATGTTTAGAGGACTATAACTTTGACTATACGTTGCTATTTTGTAGTTTGATTGATATGTCACTGCAGTGCAGACTCGAACTGATCGAGTAGTGTGGGAAGACCATGGAGTCTGACTCTTCCATAGATCTTGTATGGCACTGATTTCTACTTAGCAGTGGTTAGTTGAATTTTGGTGGAACGACTCAAATCCTTAGGGCGAATTGAAGACATTATAAAGCCATGTAGTATATTTGCTTAGGGTCAAATGTGATTCACATTGGATGACCCCGTGCCTTGATTCTTGTACTATTTTGCTGATAACAATTATACATGTTCTTCATGTTACTTCTAAAAGAGTAAAATGTTCTACTGCTTAGTTGTAGATGCCTAAATTGTTTAAATAATGATAATTGCTTTGTTTATATCATGTAGTTGAATATGCTCATCCTGATAACAATTATACCTTCCTGCCTTAATTTATCTGTGTTTATAATAGTTGTTGGTAGAGAGTTATATCTCTCGCTGAGATGTTGGTCTCACCCCATGGGTTTCCAAATCTTTTAGGTGGTCGTTCATGGTGAGGTAGAGATCGTATGGTTGAGGCTGAGCAACAAGAGGAGCAGTAGTTGTTAAAGGTTGGATATGCTGCTAGCATTCTGTATTAGAGTCCTATGTATCATCCCTGTACTCTTAGGTCCTTGGGGGTGTTTTCTAGACGTTGTATATTGATACGAGGTTTTTGGCAGTATGCCATGGTTGTATAGATGTGGCTTGTTATGTGGATTATTAATCATATATACAGGTTTGTGGCGAGTTAGCCACTAAATAGTGAGATGTAATATCCTTTGGCATGTTATATAATACAAGTTGCTCAATGTGTGGAATTAGACGTGATAAGTTTTCTGCTTTTGTGGCTATATGGAATCCAATTTAATTTACCTTGTTTTATAATAATCTGGATGCCTAGTGTTAGTACCACACTTTGTTTTGAGTAATCTTGCTTGTGTGGCATTGGGTTGTGATGAATGCATTCATCATGATTTCAAGTCGCCATCTTGGGCCAAATTCAACTCGATACATTCAATTTCATCTCCTAAATCCTACAATATGCAATTTTGCCTAATTAGTTGAATTATCAAGTTATTGACTAAATTCCATATTGATTTCATGAAGATTGAGCAAGCCATGATAAAGATAGATCTTCATCTGGGATCCACCTTCACTCAACCCTGGATCCTCCTATCATCACCACATCCTTGAACAACTTCATCTCCTCTGTTGATCTCGAGCACATCTTAATTCACCTTCATCAACACCCTTCATCTCCTTACCTTGCATCAATGGTCATCACCATCACTTGCTTCACTTTCCACCTCCATCGACATCAACATCATCCTTATACCTTCACCACACTCAACCACCATCAACACCACCACCATTTGCCCTAGCAGTTTTCCCTAGTGGTTCTCTTCACGGTCTCAAAACTGCGAGCACCCTCACGATCCTGAGATCATGAAGACCACCACCTATCCACAACACTATCGCTATGGGCTCTGATATCTAAAACACAAGATAAACGTAGCGGAAGCGGTTCAATTAACAGCGGAATACGAAAAATCACGATAAATTAAAACCTTTCAAAAACGAGATCTTGAAAACTTGAAACTCCTTTCATAAAAGCAAGATGAACTGTTTACATCTCTGTTAAATCACTTCTCGAGTGATTATATACATCATGATACAAAATCTCAAGACTTCAAAATTCTTAGATCAACAAACTCCTAGGACCTGAGTGTACAGAGACGACATAAGACTATTCTAATTACAAGACTAGACATCACAGTGTTTCCACCTGAAATCACTGCTGCTCCTGGTTTTGCTGCTGCTACTGCTGTCCACCTACAGATCGATTCCTTCGACCTTGACGTCCACCTAAAGGTAGAAATCTACGGGGTGAGACAATTTCAAATAATTGTCCCAGCGAGAGTTATAACTCTCCGCCAGAAACTTTGTTAAAAGCAATCAAAGAAATATCATGAGCAGGTAACTTAGATTACTCACAGCAGGTTTGATAACAATTCCTCATCTTTATTAAGGAATATGAAGAACATGTATACTAATACTTGAACAGGATATTAAATGCAAGCAATGTAATATCAATCAATGTTCCTCGTAGTTCAACCTAAGAAGTTATGCTACGTGGTTGATTATGTTTTACAAACATCATTATGCCCTGCGGAGATGAGGTATACCGCTCATACTCCAACCGATCACTAGTAAGTCGCATCGGTATCATACTAGGTCATCGAAAGAGCCGGATTCTCATGACCTTCAACTACCTCAGTCAGAATGAGGATAAACATGCAGGACATCTAGTGTCTCTGCTATTATAGCTCACCAGGGTATTCTGGTATTTCGCTATTAGAGTCACAGTGGCATTCTGCACTCTCTTCGCTATCGAAAGATTTCATGTTTATCTCTCATCGATGCGGTATAAAAGATTCCTTTGGGAGAATAGTGTTACATCATCCCGGTATAAACATATAGTGAAGGGTTGATGGATTAAGATATATCCACATCAACTCCTACACTAGGATGTAAGGATATACACATCCATATTCCCACACATACTCTAAAGTATGTGATCCAGGAGTTCCCTTAGGAAAACCTATTTCACCATCATTTAAACTCTGACAATGATGGATCTATGATTAGGGCTCTACATGATATGATTATACTTGGTTATTAGGTACATTTCAGTATTCTTTTAGCATCATACAAGTTTCCAAACATTCAAGTACAAAACATGGCTATAACAGAAGAATACTAAATGTAACAGGTATTACTCATATCAGTTATCAGATGGCTATCAATTCTTAATCATCTTATCACTATGATTCAGGAACATGGGTGCTTACACCCTTATATCATCATAACACTTGCTATCAAGTGACATGTCAGCATCAAGTCATCTATTAGCATGACCTTGATGTCATTCATGGTCCTTAAGGCATATCAGTTTCATGTGATGCCACTTGCATCTAGGCAACATAGTTATTTCTGTTCATAAGCTATTGACATACTTTCAATGGATATGATGTCATGATCCTTACCTGGATATGATTATTCTCTTATAAGAACCTGCATGATTAAATCAATTAATAATAATCAACAATTCATAGTCAGATCAACAATCAATAAGATAGAATTAACCTTTCAATTCAAAGGTTATACTTTTATGTCCTTACAAAGGGTAAGATTCCCTTGTTTATATCATTTAGGGTTATTCAACCCTTTCATTATGATTAGGAATAATGATTCCTCATCTCATATTTTGATCATACAATTCATGCTTAAAGGAAAATCATGAGTTTAGAGTTTATTGTTCATTTCAACATATTACCATGAACTAGGGTTTACTATTCACATTACTCATGATTACCCTAGAACTAGGGTTTACTATTCACATCACTCATGATTACCCTAGAACTAGGGTTTACTATTCACATCATAGTGAAATGAGCTCATAGCATCATCATGAATGAGAAACATCATCATTGATGCTTTCAAATTAGGTTAAGACTCATCAATTATCTTAATTAGGGTTTTCATGATCTCTCATAAGTGGATCATACCCTAATCGTGCATATTCATATACATTGAAGGTACTTTATTTGAGTTTTAACCATAAATGATACTTTCTCTCTCTCCTTACTAATAGATGGTGATTATATCACTCTAGATAGGGTTGGGTTAAGTCCTCATTGATTAACATAAACCAAATCACCACTATCATGTCATTAGGGTTTGAATAAAACAAGGTATCCTTTAATTGAACCCATTTAAGCTTTAAACGAGTGTGAACCCATTTGAGCTTAAACGAGTGTGAACCCATTTGAGCTTAAACGAGTGTGAACCCGTTTGGGCTTAAACGAGTGTGAACCCGTTTGAGCTTAAACGAGTGTGAACCCGTTTGAGCTTAAACGAGTGTGAACCCATTTGATCTTAAACGAGTGTGAACCCACTTGAGCTTAAATGAGTGTGAACCCACTTGAGCTTAAACGAGTGTGAACCCACTTGAGCTTAAACGAGTGTGAACCCACTTGAGCTTAAATGAGTGTGAACCCACTTGAGCTTAAACGAGTGTGAACCCACTTGAGCTTAAACGAGTGTGAACCCACTTGAGCTTAAACGAGTGTGAACCCACTTGAGCTTAAACAAGTGTGAACCCACTTGAGCTTAAACGACCTTGAGGTAGTTTGGATCCAAATGGGTTCAAACCGCATGGACATAAAAGGTGAAACAAATATTATGTTTGAATAGGATTTCCTATGTTGAAGCCTTCAATTGGCCATGCCCTGGTTAACCATTTACAAATTGAGTCAATTAGGATTAGCCTTAATCAATTGGACACCAAATTGATTCTCAATTGAAAGCTAATTGGGGTTAAATCCCATTCAATTAGGGTTTTCAATCGGCTAATCATCAATTTTCAACAATGTGAAACAAATTGTAGTTGAACCCATCAATTGAGCTCCAATTGGGCCCAAACTTGGCCCAAACGGTCTTGGGATCGTTTGGATATCTTCCAAACGGTCTTGAGACCGTTTGCCCAAAGTTTTATCAAAAACTAATTCAATTTGATAAGGATTGAACCCTAACTAGGTCCAAAATCAGCATTTTTATCAATTCATCAACCTATTGAAATTGGACCCTCAAACCATCAAATTTCCTTAACCCTAGACCTCCAAACGGTCTTGGGTTGTCACCAAACGGTCTTAAGACCGTTTGAGTGAACCCCCAAATGGTCTTGAGACCGTTTGGGTCCTTCAACCCAAAATTCACCAAAATCTATCATTGAAAAGCTCAATTCAACCCGATTAGGGTTTAAGGAGTTGAAGTGCCTTCAACTTGTGATTGGTTTGGAATTGGGTTATGATTCTTTGTAGGAATTAAATTCAATATGTTTACAACAGTTCCTTAAATGGTCTTCCCTTGGTCAACCCTATCAAACGGTCTTGAAGACTGTTTAAAACTAAACGATCTTGCAAGATCGTTTGATATCAAATGGGTTGAGCCCCTTTTTAATTTCAAACGGTTGCAAACCGTTTAGACCTATTGGTCCAAGATCGTTTAATAAAGTTGGATAAGGAACAAAATAGGTATTAACACCCTTTGTCTTAAACCTTGAAACCAAGGCCTGTTCTTCACGAAAAAGCTTGCAAGAGTGCAAAGAAAGATGGGGAAGAAGAAGAACTAACTATTATTTGCAAGAATAAAAGTATGCATAACAAAGCAAGGTTTAGAGTTATAAAACCCGCCTCAAACATTGTTCCTAGAGCTCCAAGCTTCCAAGCTTCAAGCCTTTAATGGCGTCTTGAGCTCCACAGGTTGGCCAAAGGTGATTCTCCAAGGAAAAGATGGAGATGATCGGCTAGAACAAGAAACCTAAGTGAATTAACCATGAAACCAACCTTATACAAGGATTTCCTCCATGAATCCAAGCTAGAAGATGGTGCTCTATTACCTTAGAACAGGTTGGTCGTTTCCTTGAGCTCTAGAGATTTGCCTTAGTCAGTTGAGAAAGATGATAAGTGAGGAAGTGAAGGGAATACGTTTGGTTGTTTTACAAGGAACTAGGCTTATATACCTTAGGTTGTTTTCCACCATAAGGACCTCTAAAACATAGATTTCTCATCTAAGTCCCTTCTTCTTTCTAAGGCACGTCCAAGAATGATAATCTATGCAAAGCTCATCAAAACTCAAGATCTAAGGGTAGAGAAAACCAACATGCATACTAAGGTACATATATGAAGGGTCTCCTTACTCTTACTAGGTGTTTTCACTACAAAGGTCATCCTTCTTATCCAATTATTTAATTGAAGCGCCCCTCTCATCATTTCTTCTCTAAATGATGTAAAGAGTCATAAAAGATATACTAGAAGGTATATTTTACAGGTTGCACTCCATATTTTGGGTAAATTGCACTTTTACACCAAAATCAGGATTTTTAAGCACATGGACCACTCCACAAGCTGCTTCTTGGTGCCCAAGCTTGGAGAATCCATCATACCTCATCATATTCATTCATATGATGTCTCATCATCAAAGGAACATCATATCATGTTAATATTGCAAGTTAACCCTTCTAATTGGGTAATTTGCACATAGGTCCCTGCATAACAAAACAATACTACATTCATTGTTTTAAGAGGACAGAAATGAAATTGTATGTTCCTCAGGAACTTAATTACAAGCCAGAAGTTAATCACAAGTATCTTAATTACATGATTTAAGTAAAAACACCTAGGGTTAACTTATAACCCAGGTTAGGGATGTTACAATCGCCTCCTCGACACCAGCAACTGATCGCTGCATCCTCCTCCTCTCCATCGCAATCCACTCCTTCCTCCCTCCGTTCACAACTTGCTCACTGCCACCTACCTAACCGGTCCTTAAGACCGATTGGAACCCATCGGTCTTCAAGACCATTTGCATCTCCAAACTATGAGGACCTGTACCCCTTCGCCCTATCGGTCTTCTTCTTCTTCCACCTACACACCTAAACCCTAAAGTGCCGCCACCATCTCCGACCACTGCATCCATGCCGCCGTCAATAGCAGCGCTGCCTCCTCCATGACCTGTAACACCTCTACTCCTTCCTTCCCCTCTTCCTCTCTCCACTAGACAACACCCTCCCCTGATGCACCTACTCCTCATGGTCTTGCGAATGCTTGGCACCTTGTAGTCTTAAGATCGCTTGGTGCCTCATGGTTTCAAGACCGTGAAGGATGAGGACCACAAGCAACTGAAGACCATGACGATAGGGCAATCAAAAACCATTTGGATCGACTGACCTGAAGACTGTGAAGGCCACAGGACCGGTTGGAAGCAAGACCACGAGAACTAAGATCGTGAAGAGATAAGACTGCGAGAAAAAATGAGGAAGCCTCAAAGTTTCCAAACAGTGAAGGCAGAGATCGTGAGAAGCCAAAACTATGAAGAACCTAATGGTTTCCAAATCTGTGTAAGATGGCTCACACCAAAAATGTGAGGACCAAAGTCCAAACCAAGTGGGACTCCATCCAAGACTATAAATAAGACCAACATTGTCCTCATTTGGGCATCGGATCTGGGAACCCACCAGGCTACCCGAACGCTGGTTCAATCCTGATCATCATGTACATCTACAACCTGCTCCTCCTGCTGTGAGAAAGGAGGTCGAGAAGAGAAGGAAGAAGGAGAGAGAAAGACTGCTTGGTTTGTCTTGGCGCCCCTCATTCCTTGTCTAGATATGCTCTGATACGGCGTAGAAGACCACATCATCTTCACTGAGTTGCGATCACCTTCTGCATCATGCTCATGGAAGAATCTTCCCTCTCTCTTATTCTTCTTGTTTCTTGCATCATGAGTGAGTAGTTTCTTTTTGTTGGGGTGCGGGGACTAGTCCCGCTGCCCATGCTTTCATGTCTTTTCATTTTAACATTCCAAGGCAATGTATATAACTTTTCATTTCGTTGTTAATCATCATGTTTGCTTGTAGATCGATCACCTGCTTGCTTTTATCTTGTTCTTTCCTATGTTGTGAGAACTTCAATATGTAGGATTGAATGTCAATTAACGCGGTTGACTCACTGACTAGAAATAGAAAGGGATTCCTTGAGGTCGTAAGTGTATGATCCGTGAGGGGATGGGCCATCTAGCCCACGGTGATACTTCTGTGTGCCTAAACATCCCTCAGGGAGGGCCACAACTTCAGTTGGATATCTGTATCTTCAGAACTATAAGTGCATGATCCGGATGGCGACGAGACATCTGATGCCTAAGGTGATGCTTACGCGAACCTAAACATCCCTCAGGGAGGGTTCATAACAGTTCTATTTGGATAGTTAGATCTTGTCTGGATGTTTTGTGATTGGATATGGTTGCATGAGTAGTGGTGGTGAAACCCGAGACCACTCCAGTGATTCCATACCGTTAATCTAGATCAAACTTTAATTCAGCTCTTTACTTTCTTACACTTAGTTTAATTAACCTCAAATCAACCTATTGTTTTAAATATTAGTCTTACTTGAGCTAGACTCAACTAACAGCAATTCTTAAAAATGTTGTCCCTTGGGATTCGATCCTCAACTATACTACGATAAGACCCATCCTCTTGCGGGTGGTATTATTGCACAAGGTTTTGGTTAAAAACTCTGGGATTTCAACCCTGAGTGAGTTTGTTAGTGTGATAATATTTCATGGAAAATTCTAGCGCCATTGCCGGGGACAACAGAATCAGTTAGTCAAATCTAGTTCTTTTAAGGCTAATCTAGGATTTTGCTTTTTCTTTTGATACAACTGATCATCCAATTGAATTCATTTCTACTCCATCACTCTTATTGTCAAAAAATCTTTCTCAGGTACCCTCAAAAGACTAGTGCATGCACTACTTGAATAGTTCTGGACTCACTGCTAGCTTTGACCCTGAGATAAACAAAACCTTTCATCGTCAGAATAGAGAGAACCAAGCAAGAATGGCTTAAGAGGAGGAAATAGCCCAAAGGGTAGCTCAAGCCCTTAATGCACAGAGAGAAAGTCTCATGCAAGAAGCCAGAGCTGCAGTTCAAGAAGAAATCCAAGCTACACAAGCAAAAACACAAGCAACATAATTGCAAAAGGATTTTAGGGAGTTCTCAATCCCTAAAGTTGCTGACGTTCATCACCCAGTACAACCACCGCCCATCAATGCTCCAAACTTTGAGATCTGAGCACATTGGATCACCTTGCTTAAAAATAGCCTGTTCTATGGTAAACAAGGAGAAGATAGTCAGGAACATCTTCTGAGGTTTATCGATCTATGTGCTATGACAAAGCAAAATGGAGTATCAGATGATGCCATCCGACTCTATCTCTTCAAGTATTCTCTTGCTGATAGAGCTATAAGTTGGTACAACTCCTTGTAATGCGAACCCATCACCACTTGGGAACAACTTCAAAATGTTTATCTAGAAAAGTTCTATCCTCCTTCACTCACATATGTAATTAGGGGATGAATAACAATGTTCACTCAGGTCCCTGGAGAATCCCTTACTGAAGCAGGGGAAAGATACAAGGAGCTTCTACGCAAGTGTCCACACCACGGAATTCCTAAGAATCAGCTTATCGAGATCTTCTATAGGGGCGTGGATGACAATATCAAGAGATTCTTAGACTCCTCATCCGGAGGAAACTTCATGCGTCAAAGTTATAACAGTGCATGGAAGGTTGTAACCCCTGGAGCTGAAAATCAAGCTAATTGGGGTAGATCAATAGGTAAAGGCGTGTTGAAGGTATCTATGGCTAAAACTATTCCTGAGTACAAGTCTATCGCTAAAACCCTCAAACTCCTAGTTGCCAAGCAAGACCATATTGAATCATCTCTAGCTGCCTATGAAAGAAGACATTCACCCCCTTGACAACAAGAACAGATCAAGTCAGCTTCACTATTCTGTGAAGCATGTAAAGGCACTGATCATTCCACGTTAGCATGCAATGTTCTCTATGATGTTGTTTTAAGCAACATTTATGGCCAAGGAGATAATAGTCAAATGGAAAATCTTAATGCTGTCAACACCATCACTGGTCAAGGATATTACAGTCCAAATCAGAATAGGAACCATCCTGGTTTTCAATATGGAAATCCTTCAAGAGCGGAAAACTCGCGACAACTTGGTTCAAACAATCAACAGCGAGGCCCACCAGGATTCCAGTATAACCAACAACAAAATTTTGAGAATCAAGGGAACTTTAGGGGTAACTTTCTGAACAGGAACTTCAACAATTATCAAAACAATTCTTAGTTCTAGAATCCCAACCAAGTCCCTTACCAGAATCAACAACAAGGACAACAAGACAATCCCGTCTCTCCTGATGACAAGCTAACAACCATTGAGAATATGTTGTAGTCACAGATGACTATGATAGCTAACCAATAAACCCGTCAGAAGGCTATTGAATCTCAACTAGCTCAACTTGAGGCTAGCATGAAGCCACCTACTGGAGCCTTTGCTGGCCAACCAGAAAACAATCCTAAGCACCTTGAGCAACTGAAGACTATCACCACCAGGTCTGGAAAAGACTATTCTGATCCTCCTATCAAGACACCTGTGGTTATTACAGATGAGGATGAACCTGTGATTGTCCAAGACTCTAAAACATCTGAGTCTCAACAAAAAGGGGTAGTAACTATTGATAAGACAAATGAGGAAAGTTATAAAAAACCTATTGATAATGAAAAATAAACACTAGATCTAGATGTGCCAGTGTACAAACCTCGTCCCCCTTTCCCTACTTGTTTGAAGCAAACCAAGCTTGACACTCGTTTCAACAAATTCAAAGAAGCTATGAAAAAGCTTCATGTTGATATACCCTTTCTAGATGCGCTGGCCGAGATACCAGCCTGGACAAAGTATTTGAAGTCACTTCTTACAAGAAAATATATAACTGAAGAATATGAGACAGTGAAGTTAGCGACAACCACTTCTAACATTATTCAGAGCAAGATGCCTAAGTTATTCCATGGAAACCAAATTTTGGCTAATTAGAAGAATAGTTAGAGTTTGGCCTTTTTCCCAAAGAGAAATCATAGATAATGGAGAATAATTATAAAATTTAAGGGAAAATGGGGGATATGACATGGCCTATATAGATTATTCTAGGATTTGGGTTTTTAATTTAAAATAAGATAATTTTTAGTTGGAAAGTTGAGTTTAGCTGGGTTGGGACTCACAAATCCAGGTGGAACTGGGATAATCAAACTCATCTCCCTCAACTTCTCTCTACTCTACCTCAAAAAATCTAAAATCCCACTCACACCTAGACTCCTCTCTCCCTCTCTGTCTCTCCTTGTCACTGTCCAAGAGACCATTGACTTTGGCCTGGTAAACCAAAATTAACCAGCCCTCTTGTGGTGATTATCTCCAAGAAGGAAAAGAATGCCCAAGTCTAGGGACATGCTAACAACTAGGGTGGGTCATAGTTGGTTCTCTTCACATTCCATGTGCCCTATAAAAGCACACCTAGAGAATCATTACAATTTACACAACACTGAGAAAATATCATTTTACCTTAGAAAGCTTTGAAACTCTCCACCGAGCTCCACTACAAACTATACTGACCTCAATCTAGTCCCTTGACTCATGTCACTCATGACCAATTGCCATGGCCTCAAGAACCACCAAGATCTCACAAAAAATCCCAACCACCAAAGGAGTGCAAGGAAGCAATTACCTCTTTGACCAATCTACGACTAAAAAATGGCGAATTACTCACTAATGGATAAACAAAGATCGCCACATCAACAATTTTTAATAAACACATCATGCATCTTTCATTACTACATCAATAGATATGTACAATGCGTATAGAAAAACTACCACTAAGGCATAGAGAAAAGGAGGAAAAAAAGAAGAATGACCTATACAGAAATTCAAATAACAACTATCTATGCAGAACTATCTATGCATGCTTTTTGTATCCAAATGGCTTGTAGCCCAAACAGCTTCAGGATTCTTCTTAGAACAACTAAAATGTGAAAGTTTCTTTTCATCCAGATGTTGTAAATAACCAACCCAATGCAGTTTTCTTCTCACCATTCAAACACAATAGATCATGAAACAATTGGGGCTTAAAACCATACTCATAAAAATAATAATTCCATATATCCAGACTAAGAGGATAGTTAAAGAAGATATCTAATTTTACAATTAGATTCTTTTCCCATCTTGAGAATCATGTAATTATCACAGACATCTATAAGAGCTTTCTTACCAGGTAGCCACATGTCCTTCCAAAATAGAAACTTAAATCCATCACCAATACAAAACTCAACCTAATTTTTTAGTCCATTTCTCGAGCCAAGTAACTTCCTTCACAACCAAGATGAGTTGGGCTTGATCCCAACTGAGCACTTAGAGTCATGTTTAATATATCATTCACGCAACCATTTCACCCATAAGGATTCTTTGTTACTAGCTATGTCCCACAAATTCTTTAACATGCCAACACTAGACCAATCTTCCACAGACCGAATGCCTAAGCCACCTTCATCTTTAGGTTTGCAGATCACATCCTAGGAAATAATATGAAGATGTTTATTGTTCTTAGAACCATTCCAAATGAAATCCCTCATGACTTTCTCAATGTCAAGAATAACCGATTGAGGGAGAGGAAAAGCCGAAGACCAAAACACATGGTAAGTAGTAAAGAGATATGACTGATTTGACTCTCCCCAGAAAAGAAAGAAGTTTGCCTTTCTATGAGTCTAATTTCTTTGTGATTTTGTCAAAAATAGGTGAACACATTGCTTTAGTGAGTCTTCTTGTGAACAAAGGAAGACCAAGATATCTAACTGGTAAGGGAGAAACCTCAATGTCCAAAACCTCAGAAATAGTACCATGATTCATATCCCCTTTAGTGAGAAAAAGTTGGCTCTTTGAATTATGAAGTTTTAGACATGAAATGATACTAAAAGCATGCAAAATACTAGCAATATATTGAGTATCAAAGACATCAACTTTAGCAAACATAATAAGATCATCTGAAAAAATGTGTGAGATTCCAAACTTCTCAGAAGCCCGTATAGGAACCAACTCACCCTTCTTAACAAAAGAATCAATTATAGTAGTAAAACCCTACATAGATATCACATAGAAATAATGGGCTAAGGGGTCCCCTTGTCTTACTCCATTTGAAGCCTCAAAACAAGGATAAGGAGGCCATCTGGAAAGAAGCCATATTGAAAAGCACTTGAATCCAGTTCAACCAATAAGCAGGAAAACCCATTTTCTCCATTAGAAACAAAAAATAATCCCTTCTTACTATATTGTAAACTTTAAACAAATAAACTTTCACGCACATAGTGCTATGATCATTTGAAATAGAGAATGTGCTTAATAGTTCATTAGAAAGAAAAATGGTATCTCCAACCATTCTTCCTTTAATAAATGCCACTTGATTTTTTGTTAATCAGGTCAGGAGAAACATCACAAAGACTATTTGCAAGAATCTTTGTAATGATCTTAAAAGTCACATTACATAGAGAAATTCGACGAAGGTCCTTGAAATGAGAAGCCCTGAAGATTTTGGGAATAAGAGTAATAAATGATATGTTAGACTCTATCAACAAATTTCCCGAGTCAAAGAAATTGAGAATAGCTTTAGTAATGTCATCACCCACAATAGGCCAATAGGTTTTGAAAAACATCCCATTAAACCCATCCATGCCAAGTGCCTTGTCAACATTCAAGTTTTTAACAACAAAATTAACAACTTCCTTAGTCACCCACTCCCTTAGTTTATAAAATTGAGAACTAGATAACAAACAAATCAACCAGGTGTCATCCTAGGAAACATGATAAGAAGTAGAAAAATGGAAACCACATTATAATAGTTCACTATGTGTTCAGAATTAGCAAGAGGTTCATTAATAGTTTTGTCACCCTCATGAAGAATATGAATACCATTATATATCCTCATGATTTTAAGAGAAGCATAGAAAAAAGAAGAATTTCTATCACCTTCCTAGAGACAAAGAACTCTTGATTTCTACCTAAGGAACGATTCTTCTTCAACAATAGCTCTATTGGATTCCTTCCTTAAATCATCAAATAACCCCCCCAGATTGTAAGTCCACTTCTTTTTGTAAGTCTAGATCTTTATCTTCAAGATCCTTATCTTTCAAAGAAAAATTACCAACAATTTTTTATTCCATTTGAGGAGAGCTTCCTTCATAAAGAAGAGTTTTCTATATACCTTGAATATGGGAGCTCTAATAGAAGAAGAGATCTACTCCTCCTCTCTAACTTCAATTAGAAAATTAGGATGGATAACCCAAGAGTTAATAAATTGATAAGGTGAACATGTATTTTTAGAAGAATAAAATGTATAGTCATAATACGGTGATCACTGACCACATTAGAAATAATCTCACCCATAAAGAAGGAAAAAGATTTAAGAAATTGAGATTGCAAAGAGCTCTGTCAATCTTTGAGAAGGTACTCACTCCATGCTTTCTATGACTATCCCAAGTGAAAAATGAGCCCTTCATAGTGATCTCCATAAGCCCATAGTATCAAGAGAATTTTTAAACTCATCCATACTTTTTGTTGAATGCGGGTATTTCCCCAACTTTTTACTATTGAGCCTAACAACATTGAAATCCACCATGATACACCACACATAAGACATAGAAGCACAAATCATGTTCAGTGAGTTCCATAGAACAACTCTATCAAAATCTCCATTAACACCATAGACACTAGAAAGCGAAAATCTAAAACACATATTTTCAAGAGTGACTTCACAATGAACCACCTACTCGTTCTCAAGAACTTTACTGATTATAATAGTAGGATCTTTCCACATAATAATGATACACACATAGGAATAGAAATCTACATTAGTAATATACTTTGCATCTAACCAAATGGTGTTAATAACAAAATCAATCTCTTATTTCTTAGTTCTTGATTCAAGAATAATATAGATGTCTACTTTGTTCCTAGTAATATCATTCTGAATGCGAAAGACTTTATTGTGAATCCCTCTCCCATTCCAAGCAATGATCAAAAGAGGATTATCCATTTGGAATGGGTTCAGAGGTATCACCCTCATTCATTGAAGAAATGTCACCCTCATTAAAATTATCTAGAAGAGAAAATTTATTGGGGGAAGTTGAATGCTCCTTACAGAAGAAATTGACTTAGGAATCACTCTCGAGGGAGACTTAGACTTCCTCTTTTGTATTTCCCACTCTGGGAATGGTACTAGAGTAAACTAAGAAGTAGACAACTTGCCTTCTGAAGCATTAGAAGAAGATGAGTAAAAAATAGGAATAGGTACCATATTAGAATCCCTAAAAACCAAATCAGAAGCTACTGACACAATACTGATATCTTCAACAACATCACTGAAAACCTCAACTTCTTCATCCAAAAACTCCACCACCTTTGTTTTTGGAACCCAAACCTATTTGTCTATATTTTTTGCAGCCCAAGAATGACCAGGTTCCTTTGATCTAGTAAAACACAAGCTCAACTCATGACCATAATTACCACATTCCTCACACTTTGCAGGAAGCCATTTATACTCAAATAGAATTTGATCAGATTGGCCGTCATCACTTTAAATTTCCAACTCCTTTGGAATAAAAAAGTTTGCTGGTATTAGAACATGAAGCCTCACATATTCCATCCTTGTAAATTCAATAGTAAGTTAATTAGTACGAAGTAGTTTACCCAAATAAGATCCAATCTTAGTGAACATCTCATCATCCCAAAGTTATAATGGCAAGTCATAGATCTTTATATAGATTGAAAACTCAAATAGTTTAACCTTCTCCATTGGTTCTCTGTGCTCCCATTTTTTGATTATCAACTATTTTCTAGCAATGAACCATGGAACACCATCGATAGTCATCGAAAGATCATCATCATTTGAGAACATCAATACAAAGAAACCCTTGCCTCTCAATCTGATTTCTAATGAACCCTTGACATTCCATATTTGGTCTAGATGACAAACCAATGATGGCTAATGCAGATTCAAACCAAAAAATATCCTACTACAGTTCTACTCTACCTCTTAAGATTACGATCTACAATGCTTCTAGAGTAGTATAGCTTCCCGTCTGATACTACCACATCCATTTTGGTTAACTTGATGGGACCAATACCAATGTTATTCAACACTAGATCTTCCCATGACTTAATCTCTAGAGAAACTCAAATTGACAGAGAAGAGCCTCCCAACTTCAATTTTTTTCTACATCCTTGACCTCGCCAATATCTCCTAAATCAACTCCACCATCAGTAAGGGTTTCTCCCAACAATCCCACATCCGCCTATGGAATCGCCTTCAGAGTCACCCTAGTGTCTGGAGTAGAGGCCATTTACAAACCTCACACCTCACATCAACACTTATCAAATTATCTGTTATCATCGTGGGGCCAAGATCCAATCAATGGGATGACTCCACATCAAATTAATGACCTAGCATAGTCATATTTAGGATTAGAGAGTGCATTACCACAATACCCATGCACATTGAATTGGATTGTCATATGTACTTGGGAATACTAGTAATTCTACCTAGGGGATTGTCCCTTCTTTCTTCCCCACATCAAGGATTGCTTCTACAACCTGCTATACTGGTCAAATGGGAATTTGACCTTGGTTTTCCCTATATTGCAACCACACCCAAGGCTACTATCAGCCTATCCAATTCTTCCCAGACTTGGAGAGCTTGTAGGATTGAAACATGGTGGTTGTAGATGGCCGCTAGGTCTTAGGTGATCAGTAAACAAACCATAGATGAGAAGTGGGGTTTTACCTCAATTCATGGAGATCTAAAGTTTTAGAAGATATTGGAGGACCTGTCATACCCTTCCAATTCTCTTGTCATGCCATAATAGTATGGGGTGCTCCTCCAACAAGCAGTTCAACCCAACAAAGCCTTGACAATGGGAGACTGGCCTCAAGGCTCTCCACCTCCTTCCAATGTTTGGGATGGCTTTACAACTTCACATAACGCTCTAGGCATAGCCAATTGATAGGAAGGGATATAATTTGTTAGGTCTCCATCGAGGCTATCAGAGTTGCATGTGGGGATCCATCATCTATTTCTAGGGTATTTAGAACCAATTGAAGGTTGGGTTGGAGTCTTCTCCCCACATTAGTTCCATCTAAACCCTTATATAAACATGAACCCAAGAAGGGAGCCACCGATGACCTACCCTAGAGATCAAGCTAAATGGAGATTTTGGGGTTTATCTCCATTTGGGGAAATAGCAATGAGTAAGGGGTTTGTTTGACTCATCTCTCTCCTAAAGACAACAAGAGTGAGATTAGGTCCGATGATTGCTTATAGGGAGAGAGAAAATTTAGGGATCTATCCATCCCTTTTTGAGTTCTACTCGCCAGGTAGAAGACAACATGCTCTACATTGCATCTTTATTTGGTAGTCATGGGAGGCCCATGTATCCATGTTGCTTTGTTATGTTCTAGTTTATTTGAACTTTAGGTGTGGTAGTACGTGACATGGATATATTATACATAAATTGAAACTAAGGTCTTATTTTGAGATAATTATCAAAATCTTCAAACAATCCTATAGATCTCTAGGATTATGCACCGATGCCAAACTTTAGGACTATCTTTATAATCATCTTATGTTGGTTTAACCATAGTTTGGGTTTAAAAGTAGTACTACAATTACATTTTTTCTTAATGTTTAAGAATTTACTTAATTTAAGTGACTAGGTCACAAATAATCTTTAAATTATTTGAAAACTTAGATTTATCTTCATTTACCCATTATTTCATGTTGGGCCAAGTATTAGATCATATTTTTTTTGATTATCGAGAGAACCGCCCCCTTAGAAGTGCCACTTTTGTGACCCCCCAGATAGTGTAAAACTCTCAGGCCCCGAGCGCCCTGCACACCCGAGAACCGGTTAAAGTGCACAGTTGGCCGACCTACACAACGGGTACCATTTTGGAGGCGGCCGCTGGGTTTCGAACCCGGGTCCCTTCATGAGAGGACACCATGCCGAACCACTTGAACCATTCCTCCCCGATAGTATTAGATCATATTATGTTTATTTGATACCCAAACACTAGGAATCCAAGTAAAGACATGGTTTCTATAATAACCAATCCATGAATTTTTTGATAGTGCTCCACGTCTTAGCTCTGGAAAACAACTACATAACTAGGGCTTCCACCCTCACAATGATCGACTTGAGGGGAGAGATTTTTGGTGATCATCATGCGCCACCCCTTCCCTGTTGACCTCTTACTAGTATGACATAGTAGGCCAGTGGTTTGGTAGGGCGAGTGGCTAGCTATCACTGTTCTCGCGGGCATGGCGTGGCAACACCGTTTTGGTGGGTCGCTCTAGCCTGGATAATCCAATGGCACCGTAGAGTTTTAGAGCTGGTAATGATAGTCTAGATCCTGAATCATGCTTTTCTCTCCCACCCACAAGGTCTTCAAAGGCTTGGTTCTAGTTCCTCCTTCTTCTGGCCGCTTCTGCTTTGGGCGGCTCTCTTTGATCCCCTTATCTGTCTGTTGTTTTTTGTCTTTCTTTTTTGGGTTCGTCTTGTCTAGACCTGGCGGTGAGTTTTGGCTTTTCCGAGCCTCTATTTTACTTGCGTGGGGGAATCTTTAGGGGTTCTCGGTTCGGTTATGGATACCTCCTTATGCGTTTGTTGTTCCTTTTGTTTCTTAAGATTAGGCTTGACTCAAGGGAAAGGAATGATCCGATGGTTGTGGTGGTGGTTTTATTTTATGCAATCCCCTCCTTTCTCTTTTATCACCAGCTCATTTCTACATAGTTTGTTCAATGGTTTGGAGGAATTATCCATCCATGTATGTTCTTCCTTTCTTTTATTTGTTTGTTTTCCTCTTTTGGGGTGGCGTCGTGTGTGTCGTATTTTATTGTTAGGTTTGTTTTTGTCTAAGGGCGAGGCTTATCTTCATGCCTCTTTATGTTTGGTGAGTGGATTTTTCTTTCTATGTAGATTGTGGAAAGTTGAGGGTTCTTATCATGACTTTGATTCTGACATATTTGGTCATAGTAGAGGGGGTCTCGTTGATGCAAGCTCTACCCATGATTGTGGAAGAATTCTAGTTGAAGACGGCTTTGTCTAGCATGTTGGGGGAGGAATTCAAGCAGAAGCATTTTATTTTTATCTGATCAAACTTGTACTATGTCTTTGTATCTCTTGATCCTATGTCACCAAAGTTATTTTGATCTCTTGTCTTTGTAAATGTTGTATGGCTATTCTTAATATAATTCCAAGCTTACCTTAAAAAAGGAATCCAAGTAAAGACTAGATAATTTCTAAATAAATTATCTAGGTCATTAATTACTTTAAAATCTTATAGTATTTTGTCAATTATCTCATGATGATATATTAATAATTCCATATAATTGTTGACATTTTCGTATGCATGAAATTCTAATTCCTTTAGTACATATCTTAGTAGACCTATTTGTCACCTAAATAGTCCAATTGGGCTTGAAATGGATCCCAAGGCCCATAGTTCATACTTGGTCATCCAATGGATCCACACGCTTAATTATATTCTTAATTATGAATTTAAGGCTTTGATCCAAATAACATCTCAAATTAAGAAATATATTAACATATATGCTCCATATCACATTATTTACTTAAATGAGAGACTTACTATAACTCTAGGGATTATATTCATCATTCCATTACAACTAAAATCATACAATTGATTTACCATTTTAATATTAGTTCATTTCCCTCAAAGCTGATATCAAAACATTATTGGTGAATTCATTATAATGGAATCCAAATTTACCAAATTTGATAATCTTACATCCACTCCTTAAAATGAATTTTGATCCCAAAATGCAATCCTAATAAGTTTAAGGTGAATGATAACTCATACTAGCCTCAAACATTAGGTCTAGCAACCTTCCTTAGATGGATTTTAGATAGATTATCACTAATATGTTTTATTAAGGTGAAAAGTTTTATTTTATGACGTTGGATCCCAAATTAATTGCAAGTGTATATCCACACCCTCGTTCATCACATGTTATATGGTGATTTAAATTTCACTTGGTGATTAAGTTTTCACCTAGTGATTTTCTTTTCACTTTGGTTCTAAACCTACTAATCATTATTCACGACATTTTCCTGAGAGGGTGAGATAACACCTCCATACCCTGAATTATTATTTTTAACTTAGGTTATTCATTCTCATATGTCAATTATGTATCATATGTGTCTACCCAATCTCTCATACTCATAATAAGATGAAATAAATATTTGGCTGCAGCCTAAATGCAGAGTTCATCCTATTATATGTCTAGATATGGTGTGTATACATACTACTTTATAATTCAAATTTATAGGTTGAATCATACCTAATAATGACTCCAAACCATGAATACATTTTAATTACCTGAATTTCCTCAAATTTCATGAACTCAAGGCATAATGTTTTCCCAACTCTTGAATTTATGCACAACTCCCTTTAAGATTTTTTTCCACTATTATCACATAACTTATTGCATTCTTTGTATCTTCATCTCACACCTTATTGTCTTGGTTATTACCACTTGAGCCCTTGGGCCTTAGAAACATCGAAAATGGATTTTCATGAGATTTACCCTACATAGGGATAACATAAGTCTCAACTCTTCTATTCATATGACTAACATAAGGATCCTCTCTTCCCTATATAGGGGTAACATAAGGACCAACTCTTCCCTGTATTGGGATAACATAAGGCTTTTCCCTTCACAATGCTACTTTTCTTGACTTGAGCTTCTTCCTTACATAGGGCTATTTTGGACCACTTCCATGTATAGGAATAACTAAGACATTACAACTGTATACCATCATTATCTTTATCCACATCTTGTTTTAGGGTAAGGGTTTCAAAATGTCATATTAACCCTAGGTCTCATGACTTACAATAAAAACCCTAAGGCGTAGATATATTCCCATATCATGATTTAAAGGTGTGTTTTTAATATCATATTTTCAAATTAGAGTTTCTCAAACCATATCATATTATACGATGGAGCTACACATATTATCCTTCTATCAATTATGCATTATATCATCATACACCTAGATAGTCAGGATTAGGTCCTTCTTGGACGTCCATGATTATTACTATATTTTCAAAATATAACACAAGGTGGTTCTACCCATCCATCCAGGGAAGGCCCTAGCTTAGGGTGCCTTCACAGATTTTAGGAGGAGGTTATGCATTCAAGCCACAAACTAAATCCACATGTTTAGGTCATAGGTCCTTTTCCCAAAGTTGGGTTGACCCACCCCCAGGTCTAGACACCACCCGTAATTGTGATTTGAGGGCCTTTTGTTGATTCTTATGTAACCATTGAATACTTGTGCAATTATATATATTCAAAACCCTTTACATGTATCATGCATGCATTACTCCAAGTACATTGATGCATGGGAAAGTAGAGTATCTAATTTTGGGAACCCAAACTCGATTGCCAAACTTATATGTATTTTCTCTTTCCTTTACCCCTACTTAGGGTTTTTATGGGAAATGTTATTATTTCACCCGTACTACTCCCAGTACCCAGGATTAGGGTTTACAATTAGGGGTTAGGCTTAATAACTATGCCATACATTTTAGGGTTTTATGTTTCCCTTGACCCTCTAAGGTGTTCATACCCTACTAGGTTATCCCACTCAAGTCCTTTATGAACGATTGGGTCCGCACCACATACTTAGGTCATTCTTGGGTTTACCCTTACTACATGGACATAAAATACATGTCTCATTTTTCACACCTAATTCTCCAATAAACATTTTATTTTTTTGTTGGCATAGGATGCCTTAATCCTACTTCTGCTCGAAACTCTAACTTGAGAGGAGGAGGGATGTTCATTTTAGGTTTTATTAAGCAAAGAAATGAGAAGAGGACGAAATTAGCGGTGACTAAATTAGAGGAAACATTATTTTAGGAAAAACCTAGGTTTTAGCTAGGCATGTATCACATTGCCTGATGGAGTTCTCATATACCAACTTAATGGTGCATAGGAAAATATTGATAGCCTCTAAAGCCATCATCCTCTCTAGACACCATTACCCTTAGATTACTGTAAGGACCCATCAATTGATCAAACCCTAAGTGATCATTAGGATAAGTCCCTGGACAAAAATCCAACTTAAAACTAACAACCATAAAAACTGAGTTGAAAAATTCCATATAAACCAATCATCTTAAAGAACCTATTACAAACAACAATAACAAAGCATCAAATGATCTCATATAAAACCATAATTTTTCCCATTCAAAAAGACAAACTGAAATATCTTCATTAACTATAACAAATAGGTTTACAAGATGATCCATATCTATGAAGACACAACAATATAAGATGTCAATACCAAGTTACAACTAGTAATTAGAAGGCAACAACAAGGAAAGAAACCCATCATATTCAAGATAAACTACCCACCCATCACTCAGGGAAGTGAGTACAGGTACAATCTAGACTCAACTATGTTATATCTTGTTACTCTTGATCACCACACCCTTTCTATTGTTCTAGCATACCAAAAAACATTGTGTAAGAGCCACATGAGACTCTAAAAGAGTTCCAACGAGAGGATTACTCCCGCCAAGATGTAAACACACATAGATAGCTTTTTTTTATGGAAAACAAATAACATAGATAAAATTCAAATTATCCAAATCACCCCTTAATTTATTTTAAGGCATATCAAAGACAAGAGTATAAGACATTTCATATTATAACAACAATCTTCACATAATATCATCATCTTGAATGCAATAAATATAAAATTACTTATAGTGCTTTAGGCCATCCCTACAATTATGGCGAATAAAGCATAACAAAACTTGCAGATAATAAGAGAAAAATAGTAACATCCAATGTCATTCGTCAATATAATCCTAGCCAGTTATACTAAATGGGTGAGTTACATCTTTTATTAAGCCCTAGGCAGTTTGAGGCATACCACTCAAACTACAAATTGACAATTGTGAAGTAACAATCAACTCCATATAAGATCTCAAGATTATAGAACTCCTAAGGATCTTTTCCACTAGGGTAGTAGGAGTGACAAACTATAGTGGCACATTGACAAACTCAGGAAAGTGAGAGTACATGGACAATCTAGACTTAACTATGTTATATCTTGTTACTCTTGATCACCACACTCTTTCTATTGTGCTAGCATACCTAAAAACATTGTGTAAGAGCCACATGAGACTCTAAAAGAGTTCCAATGAGAGGATTACTCCCACCAAGATATAAGCACACATAGATAGCTTTTATGATGGAAAACAAATAACATTGATAAAATTCACATTATCTAAATCACCCCTTAATTTAGTTTAATGCATATAAAAGACAAGACTATAAGACATTTCATATTATAACAACAATATTCTCATAGTATCATCATCTTGAATGCAATAAACATAAAATTACTTACAGTGCTTTAGGCCATCCCTACAATTATGGAGCATTCATAAAGCATAAGAAAACTTGCAGATAATAAGACCAAAATAGTAACATCCAATGTCATTTGATAATATAATCCTAGATAGATATAATAAATGGTTGATTTACATCTTTTATTAATCCCTAGGTAGTTTGAGGCATACCACTCAAATTACAAGCTGACAAATGTGAAGTCATGATTAGCCCCGTATAACATCTCAGGATTACTGGACTCCTAAGGATATCTTCCCCTAGGGTAGTACGAGTGAAAAACTATAGTGACACATTGGCCCAACTACTAAAATATACTCCACAACACCGGCCATGACACTAGAAACTAGGGTTTGAAATCCTCAAATCTGAGTTATGACCATAGTCTCTCTCAATCACATATAAATCAAGACACAACTGCAACTATTCTAAAAATACCTTGAGGTCAGGATGATAGAGAACCCCCCTCCCACCCATACCCACGTATACTCAAAAGTATATGACTCTGAGCTCCTTCTCACAATATGAGATTGCTACAAGGAAACTCATTTTGCCATCCAGTAGGTTTTGACACTAAGATAGCTATACAGTCACAGGGCACTACATGATTAGCATTACACTTGATTAGTTAAGCCAATTACAAATATTTTAATTGCATTAAACAATTTAGAAACAAGGCCTTGCGATATAAGTGTAGAAATTAATCAAGTCTAACTATTGCCTTAGACATAAAATGTCACCACATATTCCAAACCACATACAGTTAGATTCATATTACATCATTTCCCATATCAAGGCCCCAATTCACCAATTATAAGGGACAACAAGGCCCAAAACATCATTAGGTCAAAATAGGAATAAGTACTAGTAGCAATCTCATATCCACCTAGAATATTGCACATATCATCAACATATAGTAATCAAGCAGACTCTAAATATTTTGATCAATACTCCAAAGGGTGTAAAAGTTATGATCAATCCATAATAGGGTGCATGAAGGCCAAGACTAAGCATAGACAAGACATATCGACTTATTAGGTCTATTTCAAACTTGCTTCCAACAACATAACTATTAGTTAGAGTAAATAAAGTGTTACAAGATTAGTCATTTATACTAAATCATCACATATATTTTTCGTTCTAAGAACATTTAATTCAAGGGTATTCACATCACATCACATGTATCTTATAGGGCCTACTTAATTGTTGGTAAAGTATGTCTCATCTTCTCAAAGGCAAGTGTATCAACACACATGACCTCATAGAACCCATATTGAGTACATGATCATATTTATCATTAGCTTATAATTCATTTTTATCCAATCGTGGATTAAACTCTAACCATCAGATCCTACCATTATCCCCAAGAAGGTTCACACATCACTTACTTCAGGGGTAAAAGCCTAAAGAGGTCAAGACTACTTCTATATCTCATATCCAAAATACATCATATAAGGTCACGTTATTCACATTCTTATAATTAAAGGAATATAAGAGAAATATAGTCACATATATTAATTTGAGATGATGGGATATTCCATTTGGTGGTATCTTTCAATTAAGGTTGCCCTCAATTACATATAGTTCGTTTTCTATTTGTAAACCCCCAAAATCACTTCATCTTTACTTCATAGTTATGATCCCATAATCATAAGTTATGCATGTAAAATAATTTGCTTCCAGATTTATTTTTAACTTCCTATGAACATAGAAAATATTTAGAAGATATAAAATATCCCAGGAATATATGTCCAAGCACCCATTAGGGTACACAAATATCATGATAAGGTTCAAATAACCATTTAGGCCATTTGAATACCAAGTTCAAAAAGTAACTTCATATTAACTTCCAAGGATTGAATTAGTTATAACAATATATCACCATGAGGGTTATGTATATAAATTTGTGGGAATCAAATAAGGTTCATAACATCCTTCAAAGTACCCATTTAATGCACAAATTGCCATTTTTGGCCATAAATAGGTTCAAAATAATTAAGTATTCAAGTTCACCACCAAAAGTACTCTTATATTCATATTAGAGACATAAAACACCATGCAAAATTTCATGATCAAATTCAAAAGTATGAGCAAGTTATGGTTAAAATAAGATTAAACATATATATGTCATTTTGAAGTCTAGTTGAGCTACTTCTAGGTATATGACATATGTTAAATATGTTTTATTAATATGAAGGCATAGAAACATTTTATATAAAGCTTATATGATCTCCCATATAGAAACAAAGTTCACACAATTTGTTTTTCATTGTTGTGGTATCCCAAAATCTATACATGAGTCATTTTTTGGGCAAAACCATATATATTTCAGATTTTCAACCATAAGGCCACAAGAAGATAGTTATTAACATTATAGATCAGCACCAGAACATAAATATAAGAAAAAGGTAATGCGATTTTTTGACAGGGATGCAAACTAATCTACAATAAACATAAATTTAATCATATAGAGCAAGATTTACTTATGTAAGGTGAGATTCAAGTAGTTCTTTTTTAATTAGGCTCCGAACGCATGATTAAATCAAGGAAAGAGTGTGGAACCTGCCTAAAAAACATGTGGGAAGGATCCTCCTCTTTTGGCTCATGTGTATAAGCCATCAAACATCACAACAAACCTCCCAAATCTCTATCTAGACTCCATCCAGCTAGATCTAGTCTCGCCTAGGTCAAAGAGATAAGAAAGGTGGGATTTTTAGTTCTAGGAAGAAAAAACCACCATGGGTGACCATGTGGTTCGTTCAAGAGGAAGAAGAAGTAAATAACATAAAGAAAAACATAGAAGAAAGAGATGATCGTACATGGTCGAGTCTAGAAATGAAGCCAACAAACTTGAGATGTCCCATGGAAGCTTGATCATCAATATGCATAGATATTGCTTACACAAATAAGAATATACAAGATAATTCCTTAATTTGATGACCCTCCATGAAATATTACCTTGAGATCCACTCCAAAACTCATCACCATAGTTCATGGACATCCCTCCAAAGGTCCCAAAGGGTCTCCTTTATGCAAGATTTAGGACAAATCTTAGGCAAAAGAGGATAAAAGAGAGTGATTTAGTTGTTTTGAGCAAGAAACACCATGGAAATCCATGGATCTCAGCCCGAGGAAGAAGAAAGATAGAACAAAATTGGGGATGAAGAAAAGGAAGTATCTTACATGATTTGAGTATGGGATGATGTTATGTACCCAAGGAGAATCCAAAAAGTCTTGATTCTTCAACATGCATCAGCAAAGCATAGATGTATGGATTTCCATCAAGACATGGCTATCCCTCTTCCTCCAGGCTCGTTACAAAAGGCTTCTAGGTCTCCAAAAGGGTACAGGAATAGAAAGGGCCAGAATCCAAAGGCCTCATAGAGAGAAGATTTCTATACCCTCACCCCCATTTTTTAGCAAAAGACTTCAAACCATTGTATTTTTCACATCCTTGGTCTATGGATACTCAAAAAAGGTTCAATGCTATAAAATTTTGTAAAACTATTGTGAAACATATGGAGATATATAATATGTAATTAAATTTCGAGTTATAACCTCAATTTGGGTGAAATTTCAAACTAGTCCACAAATGTACATGTAATTACAAGATCAAGGTAAACACTGTCCAATTGAAGTCTAATTAACGTCATTTTATAACCAATTTATTTAAGTCTATTTTTTAACTATGAAGTAAAACATATGTTTGAATATTTTTTACATAAATCTCAATTAGGTCCTCATACTATATTTAATTTAAAATTAAGTCTACAACATATAAGGAAACTTGAAACTAGCACAATGAACATGCACATTGAACCAAATGAGAGATATCTCTTAATCAATTGGTATCAAATATTAGTAAAGCATATAATCATGATAAATAATAAATAATTGAGGAAGACTAGGCTAAATCTAGTTCATGATCTCACAACCAGAAACCCCTCAATCAAATTTCACCCCCAAAATCTTAAGCAAGGGTAGAGAACAACAACCAATAACCTATAAAGCTATCTCAAAGAGCCTAGGAATGTCTTATGATATATATCATCATTAGTGCATCATTATCATGGAGTTTTTTTGTGATTCTAGGTACATTAGGTATTACTAATTTCCAACTTCTACTTTTTATGTGTCATTTACCACTTTACCTAATTTCCTTGGAATCTGCTTATGAATTAGTGAGATTATCATACTCTAATACTCTTACTTGTTGTTTATTATTCATTCGTATGTATCTTTCCTTATCATTATACTTGTCATATTTCTTTTAAGGGTTGATTGATTATATTCTATGTTCATTCTAAAGAAATTACTTTTCTTATCAGATATTTATGTACATAACTTCTTACAACAAAGTTGTTAATTCATGTGTTCCTTAAACTTAACAATTAATGAACAACTCTTATGTACATACCCATTCTTATCTTATAGGTAAGAACTTAAGGTTTGTTATTGATCTATATAACACTCATAATGACATGGCTAAAACACTACCATCTTGGATTTCTCCTACGGATGAAACATGTTCTTGTTGAGCAAGCCTACTTTCAAAAATCTGATTCATACCTATGTCATCCTCAAGCATTCTAAAGGATCAGGAAAACATCATATTCATCCATCAGTTCATCACTTATCCTCATTTTGTTCCTGGTACCAACTGACCAATTTCATAATTATTACAACAAATATTCTAGTTTCTGCTTTTTGTGTCATTCCACCTCAATTTTCCTCTTGATTAACACTATAAATCCTAGATATGAATCTTATTCTATACTAGATTAGGGCTTCTGTTTCCTCATACTTCTTTAGATTCACTTAAATCCCTCATGATTTTCATAGTATTATATTCACAAGAGATATTTCCTTAAGTAACTTCTCTAATATCCTTCTTATATCATGATTATTGATGTACATACTTTCTTAACACATATTGGTTATTTCTAAGATTACTACAAGACCCACTCTACTCATGTAATATTTGACATCTTTATCATCTCAACTCAAACTCATAATCTGAGTTATCCTTTACTTCTCTAGATATTACACCTTAAATTCCTCCTTATTATATACATTCTCCATAGTCTTCCATGTAAACACATGTATATAGGACATACAATATTTATATTTCCTGACTCCTATATAAATAAAGCTTTGCATATGGTGTTCTCTCTCCCTAATATCATCATTCCATGGAGTCTCAACTTCAAACACTAAATTCCTATCCATACAAGTTGTCCTTTCTAGGTTCAAGAACTCCTTTTTACATAATTTGTTTTAATGTTAAGCATCATAGTATCATGGCTTTTCCTTTAGTTGTCAACTATTAGGTTTGATGAGTAAAAATATGAATTTTATCTTTCTCCAGTGATTAGTTTAGTATATCTTATCATTGGTTTAACCAATTTTATACGTTGTTCTTGTGCAAAATATCCATATTTGATAAGGGTTTCATATCTATTGTCACATTTTATCTCATGATTTTCATCATGATTTAATATTTTATTATATTCTTCAGGATATTTTCAACTAACTACTTGGTCAGAGTACTCAGAAAGAGAATATCCAGAGAGTTCCATACTAAATCTTCCCTCAATACTTGAATACCTGACCATTGAGTTCTTGTAGAATGTATTTTGATTGTGCCCTATTCATCACTTAGTCATCATTTTAATCCTAATTCCTATTGTTCCTATAGACACAACTAACCTATGCTCTGGTATCACACTTGTAAGAACCCATACTTTGATTAAACCCTAAGTGATCATTAGGATAACTCCCTAGACAAAAATCCTACTTAAAACTAACAACCATACAAAATGAGTTCAAAAATTCCAAATAAAACAATCCGCTTGAAGATCTAATTACAAACAATTGTCACAAAACATTAAACGATCTCATATAAAAGAATATTACTTCCCATTTAAATCATCTCAAGAGTAGACAAGATAGAAAGACAAATTGAAGTATCTTCATTAACTGCAACAACCAAGTTTACAAGATGATCCATATCTACGAATACATAACAATTTAAGATGTCTATCTCAAATTACAACTTGTAATCATAAGGAAACAAGAAGGAAAGAAACCCATCATATTCAAGATTAATTATCCACCCATCGCTTAATAAAGTGAGAGTACATGGACAATATAGACTCAACTATGTTATATAATGTTACATCTTGATCACCACATCCTTTATTTTGTGTTAGCATACCTAAAAACACTATGGAATAACCACATGAGACTCTAAAAGAGTCCCAAAAAAATATTACTCCCACCAAGATATAAACACACATAGATAGCTTTTACAATGGGAAAACAAATAGAAGAGAGAAATTTACTATTCATTTCAAACCCACATTATCTAGATCAACCCTTAATTTAGTTTAACACATAGAAAAGACAAGAGTCTAAGACATTTCATATTATAACAACAATATTCTCATAGTATCATCATCATGAATGCAATAAATAAAACATTACTTACAATGCTTTAGGTAGTCTGTGCAATTATGGAGAATTCATAAAGCATAACAAAACTTGTAGATAATCCGTGCACAATAGTAACATCCAATGTTATTTGCTAATATAATCCTAGATAGATAAACTAAACTGCTGAGTTACATGTTTTATTAAGCCCTAGTTTGTTTGATACACACCACTCAAACTACTAGCTAGCCAATGTGAAGTCACAATCAACCCCATATAAGATCTTAGGATTATCGGACTCCTAAGGATTTCTACACCTGTCAGTATGAGTGACAAACTATAATGGCACATCAGCCCAATTACTAAAACATCATAATTCTCCCTGGGTACACATGCCACCACATTAGAAACTAGGGTAGACAACCCTCAAATCCAAGTTATGACTGCATTCTCTCTCAATTACTTATAAACAGAGACACAACCACATCCTTTCTCAAAATATCTTGAGGTTAGGATGACAGAGAAACCCTCCCAACACTCACATATAATCAAAAGTATAGGACTCTGAGCTCCTTCTTACAATATGAGATTGCTACAAGGAAACTTATTTTGTTATCTAGCAAGTCCTGACACTGAGAGATCTACAGTCATAGGGCATTACATGATTAGGGTTACACTTTATTATCTAAGCCAATTACTCATATTTTAATTGCATTAAACAATTTACAAACAAGGCATAGAGATATAAATACAAAAGTTAATTGATTCTGTTACTTCCTTAGACATAAAACATATCCATATATTCCAAAACACATACATTTGGATTCATATTCCATCCTTGGCCATATGAAGGCCCCAATTCACCAATTATAAAGCAAAACAAGGCCCAAAATATCATGAATGTCAAATAGAAATAAGTACTAGTAAGAATCTTATATCCACTTGGAATTTTGCACATATCATAAAAATACAATAATCAAGTAGATTCCAATTCTTTTGATCAATAATACGAAGGCTGTAAAATCTATGATCAATTCATAATAGGGTGAATCAAGGCCAAGACTAAGCATAGACGAGATGTATCGACTTATCAAGTCTATTCAAATTAGATTCCAATAACATAACTATTAGTTAAAGTCAGTAAAGTGTTATAAGATTAGTCATTTATATTAAGTGCATCACATAAATTTTTTATTCTAAGAACATTTAATTCAAGAGTATTCACATCACATCACATATATATTCTAGGGCCTACTTAATTGCTTGTAAAGTATATCTCACCTACTCAAGGGAGAATGTATTAACACACATGACCACAGAGAATGCCATATTAAGTACATGATATTATTTCTCAATAGTTTCTAATTCATTTATATCCAATCATGTATTAAACTCTAACCATCAGATCCTACCATTATCCCCATGACGGTACCTACATCATTTCCTTCAGGGCAAAAGCCTAAAGATATCAACACTACTTATAAATCCCGTATCTAATACATAATACAAGGCCACATTATTTACATTCTTATTGTTATATGAACATAAGAGAAATAGAATCATATATATAAATTTGAGATGATGATATATTCCATTTGGTGGAATCTTTCAATTAAAGTTTCTCTGAATTACATATAGTTCATATTTTATTGGTAAATCCCCAAAATCACTTCATGTTTACTTCATAGTTGTGATCCCATAATAAGAAATTATACATGTACAATAATTTTCTTCCAGATTTATTTTTGACTTAGTATGAACATAGAAAATATCTATAAGATATAAAATATCCCTAGAATATATGTCCCAACACCCATTAGGGTACACAAATATCATGATAAGGTTCAAATAACCATTTAGGCCATATCAATACCAAGTTCAAAAAGTCAATTTAGATTGATTTTAAATATTTTAATCAGTTATAAGAGTATATCACTATGAAGGTTATATATATAAACTGGTGGGTGTTAAAGAATGTGCATAACATCCTCCAATGTACCCATTTAATGCATAAAATGCCATTTTGGACATAAGGAGGTTGAACATAATTAAGTCTTCATTTTCACCACCAAAAGTACATTTATATTCATATTAGAGAGAGGAAACACAACAAAAAATTTCATGATCAAATTAAAAAGTATGATCAAGTTATGGTTAAAGTAAAATTAAACACATAAATGTCATTTTGAAGTCTAGATGAGCTACTTCTAGGTATATGACATATGTTAAATATATTTTGAGAAGTATGAAAGCTGTAGAAACGTGTTATATATAGTCTAGATGATCTCCCTTAAAGAAACAAAGATCACATAATTTTTTTTTCATTGTTACGGTATCCCAAAAGCTATACATGAGCCATTTTTAGGGAACAACCACATATATTTTTGGATTGTCAACCATAAGACCACAAGAAGACATTTATTAACATAATGGATCAGCACTAGAACATAAAGATAAGAAATAAGTTATGAGAATATTCCATATAGATCAAAATAACCTACAATAATCATACATTTAATCTTATAGAGAAAGATTTAAGATGTAAGGTGAGATTCAAGCATTTCTTTATTAATGAGGCTATGAATGCATGATTAAATCAAGGAAAGAGTAAGCAACCCCCTGCAAAACGTGTGTGACGGATCCTCCTCTTCCAAAGCACGTGTATCAGTCATTAAATATCACCATAAACCTCCCAAATCTCCATCTAGACTCCATCTAGCTAGGTATAGTCTCACCTAGGTCAACGAGAGAGAAAAGGTGGGATTTTTAGCTTTAGGAAGCTAAAACCACCACGGGTGACCATGGCATTTGTCCAAGAGGAAGAATAAGTAAATAAAAACAATAAAAAGAGTGAGTAAAGAGATGATCTTACACGTTTGAGCCTAAAAACAAAGCCAATAGGCTTGGGATGACCCGTGGAAGCTTGATCATCAATATGCGTGCATAAATATATATGCACACACATATAAGCATATACAAGCTCCTTCCTCAAGATGACGAGCCTCCATGGAAGATTACCTCGAGATACACTCCACTAAATCATTAAATCATTACCATAGTTCATGTACAACCCTCCAAAGGTCCCAAAGGAGCTCCTTTATGCAAGATCTAGGGCAAATCTTGAGCAAAAAGAGGATAAAAGAGAGTGACTTAGTTGTTTGGAGCAAGAAACACCATGGAAATCCATGAAGATCGTCCCAAGGAGGAAGAAAAAGGATATAGCATCAAGAGGGACGAAGAAAAAGAAGTATCTTACATAATTTGAGTATGGAATTAGGTTATATACCCAAGGATAATCCAAAAAGTCTTGATTCTTCAATATGCATCAACAAAAGCATATATGGATGACTTCCCCTCAAACCAGGGCTTTCACTCTCCCTTCAAGCTCGTTTTAGAAGTCTCCTAGGTTTCCAAAAGGGTACATGAATAGAAAGCATCTAAATCCAAAGGCATCATATTCAACCATAGTGAGGAAAGACTTCTATACCCTTAACCCCACCTTTTTTGAGCAAGAGACTCCAAACCATTGTATATTCCACATCCTTGGTCTGTGGTCACTCAAACAAGGTTCTATTGCTATACAATTTCATAAAAACATTGTGAAACATCTGTGAGAATTATAATATGTAATTAAATTTCAAGTAAAAACCTTAATTAGGGGTGAAATTGCGAACCAGTCCACAAATGTACATGTAATTACAAGATCAAGGTAAACATTGTCCAATTGAAGTATAATTAATGTAATCCTTTAATCAATTGATTTTAAGTCTTAAAAATGTATGAGTATGAAGTAAAAAACATGTTTGAATATATTTTATATAATTTGTAATTAGGTCCTCATACTATATTTAATTTGTAATTAAGTCCACAACTTATAAGGAAACTTGAAACTAGGATAATCAACATGCAAATTTTACAAAATGAAAGATATATATTAATCAATTGGTATAAAATATTAATAAAACTAACTATTACCTTAAATAATTAATATATAGGAAGACTATGCTAAATATGGTTCATGGTCTCATTGTTATTCCCTAATAATTTTGCTTAAATATCTACAAATTATTTGAAATTATCAACTACTAAATATTATTTGTTTAATATGGGATTTGATACCAAATGTAGCGACCCCCACATTTGAGTGTCCTCCAAACAATCTGGACTCTAATTTCGAAAAGAAATACCTAAAATTTCCAGGATCCAAAGTAAATAAATAATAAATAATAATAAATAACTTACATCAGTTGAACAAATACTCAATAATCACGTGCACTCATATATAACCACATACCTCGTTGTAGATCATGTTGAATACTTCAATTAATTTATGCACTTATCCAAACATTAAACAATTAAACACAATCAATCTACATTATTTGCATGTTGTACACTAACAATGTGTCACAATATACTCATGTGATAGAAACCAGGTTAAGTCTAGGGTTTGTGTTTTCTTGGATTATGTTTGACATTAGGGTTCTGTTTCCAAATCCTAATGCATATGTACATGGATATAATGAGTTATAAATCCTAATATACACCATCATCATTATTGTTAACTTGGGATCTCATTATATTCAACAACATTAGATTATATCTCAAAATAATGAATTTACTAATATACACATGATATTCCTCAAACCTAAGGTTTATATGCATTAATCATCCTATATACATATCTTAGCTATATATTTGGAACATAAAGAATAACTAGACTCTAGAACTACTTTATTTCATGATCTAATCATTTGTCTAATCAAATTCATATATAGTTTCACTAATATATGGACTACCAATTAATTTGTCTGACTATTACAAAATAAACACTAATTGGACCAATTAACCCACCATATCGACAACTACCAAATTATCTGTTGATATCATGGGGATAAGCTCCATTTAATGGGACAAGGCCACATCAGTTTACTACTCTAGCACAATTGGATTTAGGATAAGGGAGTGAACTACCACAATACCCATTTATAATGAGTTGGATTGTCATGCGTACTTGAGCATCCTTGTGATTCTGCCTAGGGGATTGTCCCCCTTTCCTCCCTGCACCATAGGCTTGGTTATGCATCCTTCCATGATGGTCAACTAGGAAATTGAACTTGGCTTTCCCTATATGGAAACCACATCCAACACTTTTACAAGGCTCTACAATTATTCCCAGACTTAGCGAGCTAACTGGCTTTGGTGGGGTGGTAAGAGATGGACGCTAGGTCTTAGGTGATCAATAAATGAACCATATATGAGAAGCATGGTTCTACCTCAATTCATTGAGATCTAAGGTATAGGAAAACTCTAGAGGGTCTGTCATAGCCATCCCACTACTCCTATCATGCTGTAGTGGTATGGGGTGCTCCTTTGATAAGCAGTTTGGACCAACAAAGCCTTGCCAACTGGGTACTAGTCTCGAGGCTCCTCACATCCTTCTAGTGTCTAGGATGGCCTCATGACCTTCATGTGAAGCTCTAGGCATATCCAATCGACTGGAAGCAACATGTTGTTGGTCATTGTAGAGACTATCCAAGTTGAAGGTGGGTATCCATCATGCATTATTGGGGGTTTTAAAACCAGTTGAAGGTTAGTTTGGAGTCTACTCGCCATGTTGATTCTATCTAAACCCTTATATAGACACAACCCAAGGAGGGATCCTATAACATCCTATATGTTCTCACTCCTCCAACTATGAACACCTTGACTCATAATATACTCAAATTCATTCAAAGACCTTCCTCACCATAGATTGGATTTTTGGAATCCCTTTTTTCTCAATTGATAAGTTGTGATTGATGTTTGCCCTTTTTGAACTCAATTATATGGTGTTGAGTGCCTATTAACATTGAGGATATTTTTGAACTTTTGAGAACATTCAACATCCTAATTTTGATCTCAATCCTTGTTTATAAAAAAGAGGAGGACATTTTTGATATAATGGTGAATATTTCACCCTAACTGGAGTTCCTATGATATAAGACTAATGGGCCATGGGAAGTATAGATGCAAAAAGTAGAAAATTAGTAATAGCTTAGACCAAAATCAAACTATAAGAGTAAATTCATTTTTTAATATGATTTTTGTATCTATTAGCCTCTAAAATATTATTGATATAATGATTGAATCAATTTTAGGAATAGAATACTCATGTATCTGATCATATGAGGGTTGACATTGATGAAGATCACCACACCATCTAAAGATGTTATACATCTTCAAAGTCACATACATGATATGTTGACTGTTATCAATATCATTTTTTCCCTTAATTCTATTTAAATGAACCACACAATGTATGTAAAATATTTTTTATTCAATAATAGATATTGATTTGGGGTGTTTAACATTCTTGTGTGAAGTTTGGTATGTGAATGTTCTTATGATGTCATGTGACCAATATACCAATATTTCTTGGGATTTCATACTATAAATTTTTATTTAAAATTTCACATTTATTAGAGAAATAACTACATAAAAACCATCCAATCAATAAATAAACAAACCATGTCTACGAATTCCTCATAGATATATTCGTGAAGATTTTTAGCCTCTCAAAAATGTAATGATGAAGACCAACTTGACCATCCAATTTGTATTGGTGAGGACATAATAGGCTCTCAAAAAATAATATTAATGAAGGATTTAGCCCCTCATAAATATATTTTCCAAGATCATCAAGTCACTCACAAATGTATTTGTGAGAATTAAATAAATGCTCAAAAATGTATTTATAAGGTCAAATAGTCCCTCAATATTACATTTTCAATAGTCACTTAGTCCATAATAATTCTATTATACACGACAACTGGTATTTGTCACACAGGTTCTCTTCATGGACCATTTATTAGGACCAGACCCATAATTGTTCCTTTTGTGAGTCTCTACATAGATGAGTTTGTACAAGATTGGCACGTGAATAAAGACTAGTTTTTTGTAGTGCAATGGGGGCTTTATATGTAGTTTAATACCCAAAAAGCATCATTGAGGTAGAGTTACCAATCCAAGCAGTCTGGTCATTATTCTCTCAAGAATGAGTTTGATATCCCTATGATCTAGCTGTTCTTTTCCACTTGTTTAAAGGTGATATGGGGTAGCCACCTGATGATTCACACAATGTCTCCTCAATAAGCTCTAAAAATTCCTACAAATTATGTGGCTACCACGATCACCAATCACCACCCTAGGAACTCTTTATAAAGTCACATATCACCTTGTGGTCATTTGTTCTTGTGACTATTGACTCAACCCATCTGAATATGCAATAAAAAACCACTAAAATGTATACAAATCCAAAGGACGAAGGGAATGGGCCGATGAAATCAAAGACCCACACATCAAACACCTCCACCACCAGAATAGTGGATAGAGGCATCATGTCTCTCCTTGAAATTATGTACACTTTTTGTCACTTCATGCAAACCTTGAAATATTCATGGGTATCCTAGAATACATTAGTCTGAAAGAAACTACATTGATGATTTTTTTTCTAGCCATTCTTTTCCTAAAAAATGATCCCCACATGGGCTAGACTAACACATGGAGAGTATATCTTGTGGTTCAATTTAGGGAGTGCACCTCCTAATGAGCTGATAGGGGAAGTATTTGAAGAGACGTGGGTCATTTCATAGATAGTTTTACATCATTGCATATAATCTCTTCCTTTCCTCACTTGACCATGTGCTTGACATCCTTCTACTAGCCAAGAAGTTGGATATCTACGTGTACCATGGACGGTAGTTTGTGTTAATCAGTAGGAGTTTCTCATGTGGCATTGTCTATTTCATTTTTTCCATATAATTGTATGGTTCCTCAATGCATGATAGATTATAAGCCTTGTATATTTCACACCGTTTCTTTTCTAAAATCTCTATTGAAAATGCATGAAGCAAGAATATCCATCAAAATCAGCCTTGACTTTGTATCTTTCTTGAACATGAGGTATCTTAATGCAACATTGTGAGTACAAACAATGACCTTTTTTTTGAGTACATAAGTGAGAAACTTGTTGTTGAGAGAGAATACTATGGTAAGGAACTCTCTCTCAGTCATAGTGTAGTCCCTTTGAGCCTTATCTAAAGTTTTTCTTGCATAGTATATACCATGAAGGATCTGACCAAACCTTTAGCCCACCACATCCCCCACCTCCTTAGCAGATGCATCCATCATAATCTTGAATGGTCTAGAGAAATAAGGGGTTGCATGATAGTAGTAGAAATCAACATGTACTTCAAGTGGCTTTGATACCTAGCTGAAATTCTTGATAAAGTTGCGAAAGAATTCTACATGCCCTAGAAATGATCTGACATGCCTCATAGTGGATGGGATAGTCATTTCAAAAATCAGTCCTACTTTGAATTTATCAAATTCTTAGCTTTTAAAAAATAATTTCTAAGAGAAGTATCTTTAGGGACAATAAAGTGACTCTTCTTCCCAGAAACAACAAATGAACTTTTGCACATCTTTTAGGATAGTGACTAAATGTGACAAGGAGTCATCAACTACTTTTCTACAAATTGAAAATCATCTGAAACACTTCAATAGTGGATTCAAACATATTTTTAAAGATTTATATCATGCATTGATGTGTGTCGTTGTACATGCAACAATCACTAGGAAAAGTCCTAGAGTTTAACCTTCTAACCCGGTTGTCAACTTGTTGTGAACAACAAGTCAACTTAGTATAGATAGGTATCGATCCAAGGGACGGAAGAAGAGAAAAGTCGAAATCCAAATCCAATCTTAAGAACAAGAAATAAATTCTGATGAGAAAGTTGTTTAAAACTAAGAACAAAAAATAAAAGTGCTGAAATAAAGTTTAACTAATAAAAAAATAAAGATCTGGGGTCCAGAAGATCACCACCAAAACCACGTTCCTATTCAAATAATCAAATTCTAAACTCCAAGGATAAAATCAGGACCTTGTGTTTACATGTCCTTACAGAAAAACTCACAAGGGTCAAACTTTCCGTGAACCCGTTGGTCCCGGCATTCACGGATCATTGTCCAACCGTCCAACATGCCATTATCCACGGTCATATAAAAAGCATGTGAATTCAAACCGACGTTCAAGCCCAAGGATCAGGTGGTCGCGTCACCAAGGATTATAACAAGAATAAGATTAAATAGATGAAAAGATGATAATCGCAATTAAGAGACTATTGTTTCATTCTTATAGAGATCCACAGTCATATCACTCCATAAGAATATATCAGATCATCCAAATAACCACAAAGGAACAGAGAGAAGACATTTGTTCGATGGAGGAATATAATTGATTATATTGAATAGAACCGGGCTAAGAGGATACTTTCATTCCCCAGAGAGATTTACTCAGAAATAACAAGACCAGAAGAAATGCAAACTAAAATGAGATCCAACATTATACAAGATGTGGTCTACAACTAAAAATTAGATGAAATAGAATGAAGAATGGAATGCTTTTACAAGTGAAGAGTCCCTCCTTTTATAGGAGGGCGAGGGGGTAGGCTGCCCTCAAAAGAGGGGAAAAAATAGAGGGAGACCAATTTTTGAATTTTCTGGATCTGGTCAATCGAAAGTTGGTTGTCTTTAATTATCTTGACCATGTAACTCCCTTTAATGCAGATTCTCGCAGCAGTGATTTAGAACGTATTTATCTCCCATTAAAAGCAAAAAAGAGGTCCAAATAATAGGATTTTATTTTAGGAAATTAAATCCCCTTTCCAATGAATACTTGTGCACTCAAGTTGGAGTTCGAATGCAAGAGTTATGTCACTTTTGGTGTAGGGTATATATGAATTTCAGGACTGCTGCAAATTGTGTAATTTTCCTACAAAACCCAAGAAAATAGAATTAAAACTCTAATTAAAGAGAAAAATCTCAAATAAAACAATTAATTATTAAACTAAGATATTAAATAACAAAATAATCTTAAACAAATATAAAAAATATATAAATAAAAGGGATAAATATACATTTATCAAAATACCCCAGACTTGAATCTTTGTTTGTCCTCAAACAAATAAAATCACAAATAATTCTAATTTATACTAACAACATGTATATCCTCACCCTTGTAGCATCACTTTATTCCTTACCTCCAAATTTGACCAAGCAACTCAATCTCCTAAAACTACAAAACACAAAATTCTATATTCCCTATTAAAAACAAATATCATATCTTGGTTCAAAATCAAGATTTTGTAGAAAAACATGCTTCATCTTACTTTTGCTTTGACACTCTCATTTTTATAAATGTTTTTTTTTGAGTTGTTGCACAAGAACAAGATGAAATTAGGTGGTGTGAAAACAAAGTAGGAAGTGATGAATTATTTTCCCCTCCTCTACTCGACTTGTGATTTAAATTTGTGGAGTTGTGACTACATTGGTCACAATTTTTTTAATGTGCACTTTTGGCATCTTTTGATGGTACGCCCCTTTGTGGGGTATGGAATTTTTCATATGGGAAGCATGCCACCCCAGACTTGATTTTTGTCTGGTGGTGATTCTTTGCTTCTCTTTTTTTAGAAAGAAAATAAGGGGGAAACAAAAGGTGTCCATGTGCTTATAACTTCATACATTTATTTTCTCTTTTTTTTTTGAAAGTATCATTACATCAGAAAGAACATTCATGTCAATCACATTATATAAGATTTATATCAAGTTAATCAATAGTTTAAAAATATAGAAAATTTGTGTTTGGTTTTGATTGATTCCATACGGCTTGCCAACTTTTCCAAGGAGTGATGCTATTTTGGGATCCTAGGTGACATGGTGGTTTCAGACATGGCAATTTATAACAATTTTTGTAAAAAATTTACTAAATTCAAAGGGGTACAATGATAAAAATATATTCATATTGGCCGACTAGATAAAGGCCATTTTGCAACAAAAGAAATAAAAACACGACCGACTAGATAATGGCCATTAACAAAGTAACTATATGCAAAATAAAAAAATGTAGAAATAATGCAATAATAAAAAAGATAAGGGTGTGGAATAGAAATATACCACCCACCTCCACCCCGGACTTAGATTGTTGCTCGCCCCAAGCAAAATCAAAACCCGAGATGGAGGGAAGGGAAGAGCGAGGATTTCCAGGTGGCCCATGTAGCTCAAAAAATGTCCAGCTGAAGGGGATGTGTATGAGGGCTGGGACCTTTATCCGAGGAGCTTCATAATGTACCCTATGATAGGGTAATTGTAGAAGCTCATTGGGGTGCTCATATTTTCTTTCACCTCGCATTCCCTCCAATAATATCCATATATCTTCCTTCGATAACAAGGGAAGTGTTGAAGATGGATGTGGATAAGGGGAGGTTGACATGTACCCGACTAGTAATGCCAATAGAGCATGATGAACTGAGTCGAGTGGAGGATCTGGTTCAGATTTTCCACCATCATGATGATCTGCATATGGGAGAATTGATGCTAATACAAAAAATTTAAAATCATTTACAAAAGTGTTTTGTTTCACCTTAAAACTAATGCCATCAACATTGGGTTTGGTAAGTTTCATTGTAACATATGTCTCTAATTTTTTTGTACAAGGGTTTCCCAAGTATTTAGGAGGGATGATGATGTCTTCCTTGCAAACAATAGAAGGGGGTGTGTGGGCTTCTGCCAATGGTGGTATCTCCCATTCTAGATCAGCCATGTGTGGGATGGAAATTGGCTGTGACGGCTCGGGAAGAATCATAAAGGGGGTTAGATTCTCATTATCCAAAATAGACTCAAAAGAAGGGTATTGGTCTATGGTATCATTCAGATTTATGTTGAGGATGAGAGGAGTTGTTGGATCTTCATAATGACTCTCCTTCTTTGACATTTCATATTCAAGTAAAAGAGTCTCTAAAGGAAAGATAGGGATACCAACATCCTCATCACACACAAAATATGGCTCCATGGTTTGTGCTATTTCTTCAGGATCCGACATATATGACACAAAATAAGGATCATCGTCATCGTCATCATCATGATGAACCATATTGGGTTTCTCAAGCTCTATAGGGGGAGTTTGTGATTGATTCTCTAGTAAGGTGGCTAACATGGCTTGACTGGATTCAAGTTTTGCTTGTCCTTCTGCTGCCATCTTTTCTAGGGCCTTAAGTCTCTCTTCCAGTTCAAGATTAATTTGCATTTCACCATAGGATTTATACACCCCAAAATTTTGTTCATCCTCGCCACACTCCCCATAGTTTCCTTGGCCATAGTACTCCTCATATTGTTTTGGGTGGCATTGCTCCTCATAATAATCTCCAGAAGATGGTGGATTGTAATTTCCATTGCGTCCATCTTGGTAGGAAGATTCAATATTATAAGGTGTCACCAAATCATGAGGAAACATATTTGAACAATCTATATTTTGGGTTTGGGCTTCTAGCAGGGTAGTTAAGAAGGCTTGGCTGGCTTTTAGTTTTGTTTCTCCTTCTAATGCTACCTTCTGTAGGGCCCTAAGTCTCTCTTCTTGTTGAATATTACATTGGGTTTCATAAACATGCTCATAACCCCCAAGGTTTTGTTGGTTACACCCCACAAAATTTTGTTGATCATATCCCCCATTAGAATATGGATAGCAAGGTTCCCCATAATGGTTCTCGGAAAAATGTAGATTCACATTGTACCCACTAGGATGAAAGGGCTCACAATTAAAAGGGGTGCTATTATAAGCATGGGGTAGAGTCGGACATGCAAGAGATGCATGGTGGTAAAAACCACAATAATAACATTGTGGGGGATATTGGGATGCCCACTCCATTTGAAAAGAAAAGTTCCTGAAAGATATGCCAATCAATGAACGAGAGAAGAAAGATTGCGAGATAAAAGGTTAGTCAAAATTACAAAGAGAACTAAAAACTATAAATATAAGAAATTATGAAATAACTAAAATTATAAAAAAAAAGTAACTAGAAAGCAGTACTGCTGGAATGGAAACTCTGCATAAAGAGGAGATACACTTCCGGAATTGTGCTCGGAAGGCAAAAAGAAATTACAAAAATCTAAAAAATATTATAAAAAAGACTAAAGTTATGAAAGTTAGAGAATATGAACAAGGATTATACACGATATACAGGCAACCAGATCTGAAAAATAACTGTGCCGTACCCGGCAACGACACCAAATTGATGTGCGTCGTTGTACACACAACAATCACTAGGAAAAGTCATAGAGTTTAACCTTCTAACCCGGTTGTCAACTTGTTGTGAACAACAAGTCAACTTAGTATAGATAGGTATCGATCCAAGGGACGGCGGAAGAGAAAAGTTGAAATCCAAATCCAATCGTAAGAACAAGAAATAAATTATGATGAGAAGGTTGTTTAAAACTAAGAACAAAAAATAAAAGTGCTGAAATAAAGTTTAACTAATCAAAAATAAAGATCTGGGGTCCGAAAGATAACCACCAAAACCACGTTCCTATTCAACTAATCAAATTCTAAACTCCAAGGATCAAATCAGGACCTTGTGTTTACATGTCCTTACGGACAAACTCACAAGGGTCAAACTTCCCGTGAACCTGTTGGTCCCGACGTTCACGGATCATTGTCCAACCGTCCAACATGCTATTATCCACGACCATATAAAAAAGAATGTGAATTCAAACCTGCGTTCAAGCCCAAGGCTCAGGTGGTCGCGTCACCAAGGATTATAACAAGAATAAGATTAAATAGACGAAAATATGATAATCGTAATTAAGGGACTATTGTTTCATTCTTATAGAGATCCACAGTCATATCACTCCATAAGAATATATCAGATCATCCAAATAACCACAAAAAATAGAGAGAAGACATTTGTTCGATGGAGGAATATAATTGATTATATTGAATAGAACCGGGCTAAGGGGCTACTTCAATTCCCCAGAGAGATTTACTCAGACATAACAAGACCAAAAGAAATGCAAACTAAAATGAGATCCAACATTATACAAGATGTGGTCTACAACTAAAAATTGGATGAGATAGAATGAAGAATGAAATGCTTTTACAAGTGAAGAGTCCTTCTTTTTATAGGAGGGGGAGGGGGTAGGCTTCCCTCAAAAGATGGGGAAAAAATAGAGGGAGACCAATTTTTAAATATTCTGGATCTGGTCAATCGAAAGTTGGTTGTCTTTAATTATCTTGACCATGTAACTCCCTTTAATGCAGATTCTCGTAGCAGTGATTTCGAACGCATTTCTCTCCCATTAAAAGCAAAAAAGCGGTCCAAATAATAGGATTTTATTTTAGGAAATTAAATTCCCTTTCCAATTAATACTTGTGCACTCAATTTAGAGTTCAAATGCAAGAGTTATGTCACTTTTGGTGGAGGGTATATATGAATTTCAGGACTGCTGTAAATTGTGTAATTTTCCTACAAAACCCAAGAAAATAGAATTAAAATTCCAATTAAAGAGAAAAATGTAAAATAAATCAATTAATTATTAAACTAAGATATTAAATAACAAAATAATCTTAAACAAATATAAAAAATATATAAATAAAAGAGATAAATATACATTTATCATGCATCACTAAATGGTGGATGGAGAATTGTAAAGACCAAATGGTATCATTCTATAATAAAAAGTACCAGCAAGACAAGTCGATGTAGTATATATGTTGATCTATTGGGTAGACTACCACTTGAAAGTAACACAAGTATCCATATAGAAAACAACAAAAACTATACCGTTCCAGTATCTCAAGTATTTGATCAATAAAAGACAATTTGAAGTGATCTTTCTTTGTCTTTACATATATCTTTCTATAATGCACACATATCAATGATTTTGCTTGTTCTCTCAATGCTATTTGTTCACCATCTTTACTGGATGCAATAGTAATACCACTCTTCTTAGGTATAAAGTTAATGGGACTCAACCATGAGCAGTCAAAAATAGAGTGCATGACACACACATCAAGGATCTTCAATACCTCTTGTGTCACCACTTTTTTCAATTTTTGTTTTAATCACATATGTATCTCTAAACTGGGATATGTATCTTCCTATACATAGATGTAGTTCCCAAAAGTTGATGGATAATTTCATATCAAATTAATAATAGACCATACAATGCCCTCCGTGTTTCATCTAAAAAACAAATAAGGGCGTTCTCTTGATTTGGAGAAGTAAGGGAGGAAATGATCATCCAAAGGGTGTCATTTGGACCAAGGAAATCATATTTCAATCCCCTGAGAAGAGTCTGCAACTCAAGAAATGGAGGTTCTTAATTTATTTTTTAAGGTCTTAATTGCCACACAAGGAATATGTTCACTAGCATCTACTACCTCATCCTCCTTGACATATTCAACCAAATCTTTATAAATTTAACTATCAGATCAATCCATTTACCCTTAGTAACTGTCTAAATATATGATGGTAGACATTCTTTCACAATTTCATCAAGATAATCAATCAAATAGAAATCTTCCTTAGTGTCCACTATGATCTCAGATTTAGCAGATGCTTTGAACATATTCAACCTGATGTTCATGTGTGTGAATGTCATAGAGACATCATCAATCCTTATTTGAATCACCGCATCAACGGTAGATAAGAATGTCCTCTCCAAGATTATAGGGATTTTCCTACTACCATGTAAAGTGCCACAATATTGTTTGGGAATATGGAAGATGTATCAGCACCAATTTTCACTAGTACATCATCCAACCGACCCCTTGGGATTTTCATATATCGATTGGGAAGATGAAGAGTACAATTATCTTATTTTAGTTGACTCAAACCCAAATCTATATGCATGTGATACGAATTAGAATTGCATGTGATACAAAATAAAATTTACACTTGACTCTAAGTCTAGAAGACTTTCTCAATACGGTACCCAACAATGTTGCAAGGGATGATGAGAGCCCTATGTTCCTTCTTCATTTTAGGGACAACATATTGTACCATTGAACTCACCTATTCAATAAGTTTCACCATTTGGGAAATCCTTCTAGTAGAGTTCCTTTTAAATGTTCACACATCCTTGAGAAACTTCATATATGAAAGACTTTGTTTCAGTACATTCAAGAGAGTGATATTAATGTGCACTTGATTGAATGTCTCAAGTTTATCTTTAGTGCCCTTTTGCTTCCTCTTAGATGGGAGGGATCATCCAAAGCATCTGAGAAAGATGATTCTTGCACATTATCATGAACAAGAACAATAGGATCCTTTCTATGCATCACAATAGGAGTTACAAGTGGAACTGTAACATTCACTATCACAGTATCAGTTTCTAGTATCACATACCAGCAATCATGGGAATAATAGTATCAACACATCATTCATCATAATATAATTTCCAACCTTCTCCTTTGGTGTTTCAAGTGTCTTTCCACTCCTTAAAATTATTAAATCCTCTACATGATCTTGAAAGCAAAGGGGAGAAGGGATCAAAATACTATGGTTTTGGAGAAAGTAGAAGTGGTGAAGGAGTAGACTATTTTTGGAAAATGTTGGGTTTTTGCACAAGTTATTTCCCATATTGAGGGGTGGAGGGATGTTTTGGGTTTGATGAGGTGGTTGTTGTGGTGAAGGAGGGTATTAATAGTTAAATGGTGGTTGTGGTGGAGTACACTTAAACTTGCGGTGGAATATAGAGATTTTGAGGGGTAAGAACTTGTCCATTAGTGTTCTTTAGGTTTTCCATTGGTTGGGAAGGAAGTTTCTAGAGGGAAAGTGTCGAGAATAACTAATCTAGTCTTTTTTCAAGTCTATTGATGTTTTAATATTGATTAGACATATTTTTCTTGATTTCATTGTGTTTTTGCAACTTAGAGAGGACTTCATCTTCAAATCTTGAGTTATGTCTTTGACCATGTTATTGGTGTGGTTTTCCCTATCCTTTGATGTTCGTACTTGCTAAAATATTGGAGGGTATTTGCCTCCTCTAACTAGAACCAACTTGCATAGAATTACTTGAGGTACCTCCCTCTTGGTTCTTCATTAAGTTTATCATTTAAGCTAGCATCTTCATTGATTGAGGATGTGAGGTAGAAGTGGATGAAGAGGTAGAAAGAGGTGTCATGACCATGTTGTAGTCACAACTATTGATCATACTAGATGTTTAGCCCCTTGATTTTTATGCTGAATTCTCAAACAAAGTTCATTATTCTTTGGGGGGTTTGGGAAATAAAATTAAATTTTTGACTAAAAAAGGAGTCGGCGTAACCGACAAGAAACTCACAAAAAAATAGGCTATGATAGACTCTTTTCTCAAACTCCACCATATCCACCGTGATTTGGCTAAATTAAGTTAGCTCGTTGTAAAAGGATCTAACAAGATGCAATATAGGAATCTCATGATGAGAACATTCTATCAACTACTTTTGGAACCTGTCCTAAGGGCCCATTTGGTTGGGTAGAACTCAAATGGGAGTGGTTCATTTTTGTTGTGGTTTTGAACTTCAAGCGTTTGGTTGAGAGTAACTAGAAAACTTAGTGGGAAACCAAACTACTCATTGTTCTAGTTTCTAAATAAATTGATGAAAAATGAACCGTGTGCAAAAACAACGCGGTTGGTTTCCACACCACCGTCGTTGGGTGCTGCAGGTGCTGTTAATGGTATATGAACTGTGTACTGCATTGGTAATTTTCTTAATTCACACAATTCCAGTGATAGTCCACTAGACCTGCAAACAACAGCCTACCAAACGAATGCAAACTAAAGAAATGAACCCACTTTACACTGAAGCAAACAATTCTGTTGCAGTTCCATTTCATCGAATTCATTTTTGTGTGTTTGATTTCATTGTGTGGGTTGATTTTACACCCAACCAGATAGGCCCTAAGTGAAATTTGAATTTCTCATTTTCAATTTGTCTGAAATTCACAATAACACACTGCATTTGAGCCAATCTTGCATAGAATAGAACTTCTTCTTGAAGACATTCTTCACATTTTCCCAATTCATGATCTCTGTCTTTAAGAAATACCGCTCCTTGAATATATCCTTTAGAGTGAAGGGAAACATAGTCAAAGGAATGGTATCATCATCTATGGTCAGAGTATGGAAAGTTGTGCATGTTTATGGAAAGGCATCAACATGCTTATAAGGATTCTCATGATCCGAACCATAGATAATTTGAATCATTTACGCATCACTTGGATAGATAGAGAAGTCGATGAATCTATATTCATCATGTCTTAGTTGCATTTTATATTTAGGTTTTGCATGTTTCTATTGCATTTCACTTCATGTTTCAGTTATTTTCGGTTTTTAGTATTTTATGCAATTCATTTGGTATTTAATATTTTTGTATTTTATGTGTAGGTTGATGCAAGAATAAGAGAGGAGCTATTATACCTCCTTGGAAAGCCTAAGGAATGATAAAGGATTGCATATACTTAATTCCCATATCTGACAATTGGTGTGAGGTTTAGTGAAATATAGATTTGAAGGATAAACAAAGGACACATGCTAAATTAGAATTCCATTCAAGTAATTGGATTCCACTGGTAGCCCAGTTGGGAAACAACAAGACGACCCCCCTCACATGCTAGATGAGTCACCCAACTCACCAAGTAGGTGGGTCGACCTGTTGGACATTTTCCTTACATTAGAATCTAGAGTCTGCAAAGCATTTCTAGTCAGCTGACTCGTTCATTGTCATTCAACTGACATGGAGCACACCGACCTTGATTGAAGTCTAATTAGCCGATTCACCAAGTTGTTTAGTCATTTAGTGAATTTCTCCAATGACTTTCATCAATAGCCAACTGGTCAATTCATCCAAGTGAGTTGACAAACTAGTACTTCAGTGCAATTTGTGCATGATTAAGTAGTTGTTCAATCGACCTGACTACCCCTTCATCAGCCCAATAGACAACTATAATGTATATGTTAACACAAAAATGAATGTAGAGTCTACATAATATATTGGATCTGAATGACTCAAGTTGGACTGGAAGAAAAATTTGACTATTTACGCAAAAAGCATATTTGTATACCACTTCCATTCAGTCAAAACTTCTTTGACAAAAGTCTACAACAAACTATCTACAACCATTGGTTTATTTTAGAATGACTTGAAACTCTGTGATATTATATAAAAAACTTAAGGGACATCAAGTATAGAGGTTCATGATTTTTCTTTTCCATAAACAACCATAGCCGTCAATGGGGAGATCAGAATAAGGAAGTTGACAGATTGATTTGGAGGCATGCTCTACTGGAGGACGTGAGCAGAGACTATAATTATCATTCAGGTGTGTTGATAAGACCACAAAACCTCTCCTCTACACTCCTACTTTCTTCATGGGCCTATCTTTCTATCTAATCTCTTGTATCTTATACTTGAGTAGAAAGTAGATTCCTTGCTATGGAACATGTATTAGCCCCACTGCCCATATTGTATTCTTACATTATGTATTATTGCTTTCTTGAACAATTATATTTTCAATTAACTATTTGTTGTATTTTCTGTGGAACAAGTACCCATCTTGATATCTTTCGTAATCCTAAGAATTGAAAAATTAAAACTCTAAACTAGAATATCAATTAATCTTTTTTGGACCCCAAATACAATCATGAAAGGGTGTTCTCTAGGGTGATGGATTCAAGATCCATAAGTAATGAAATCTCAATTCTACAACAAGATCTATCCTTGTGAAATTCATATTCCAAAATGATATGAATTTTCCTTGGCCTAAGTCTATTAACCAAGTAAGGAGTGATGCATTCAGAGAGGTGGATGCATAAGCAATGGAGGTGAAATTTGTCAACCTGGTAATGTAATCATTATTGAAATATTTTCTTTCATTGTTTGATTTTAGATATTCCTTTGTTGATTTAGTTAATAAACCATCAACTTGATCTATTTGTGTGAACCACTTTTTCTTAATCAGGATAATGATCTAAATTGTTCTTAAAAAGGATCTAATATGGGTTCAATTCTAAACCTATATTGTGATAAGACCCATATATTTACTGGTTCTGATTGTTGCACATAATTTATGTAAAAATATAGGAAATTATTCCTAGGTGTATTGTCTTATACATAATCTATCACATCAAAAATTTACACCGTTGATGAGAAAAACATGTATTTTTGGATTTTAATCTATTGAGATAAAGTTAGGATTCTTCGTTTTAGTTTTTTTTTGTAATTTTAGTTTGGTTTTATAAGTTTAAGTTCTTTTATAATATCTTATTTATTATAACTGTAGCGAATTGAATATCAATGTAATTGTAATCCCACCCACTCTTAAAGTTATCCTGTCTTTCTTATCAGTTTAACCTAAATGTTGAAATTTAGTAAATTGAGTGGTTTGGAGTAAATATGCATGCAAATATAAGGGTAAGTGCAAAATTACCTCAATTAATATTTTATCAAGAGTTATGTTGCAAATGTCCACAAAAATGAGATAATTATTAAATAAATTTTAGGAATAAGGATTAATGTGGTTTAAAAGTAGTTAATGAGAATCATAATCCTCTTACATTACCTCTATCCTCTTAAAAGGAAATAAAGCATAAAATGGGGAATATTATGTCAATTGATGAATCTTGAGTTAATGTGGAATTGCCATCTCGAAATTTCACTCATGATTTAATTTGAAAAAACTTTTTCATATTAACTCATTTTTCTTATACATTATTAAACACATTAATGACCAATGTGGTGATTAAGAGACAAACCATGAGTTAAAATGAAGTTTAAGTGCATAGGAATATTCTAGATACTAAAATAGGCCTATGGTTCAAATTTGGAATTAATTGGTCAATGTTTGACCCTTCAAACCGATTTTAAACGAATTGATTAAAGTTTGATTAAGATTTTAATTTGATTTCATCAACGCCTCACATTAAACCTAAAGTTTTGACTTTAATTGATTGTCACGCATTACACAACTCAAGCGACTAATACGCGTGTTCCCTGAGCCATCGATTCATGATCCAATGACCCACAACCATCGTCTACCTCACACTGAGACGAGAACCAGACGTAGTGATGGTGAAAATATTCAAATTTTGATTTCTGTCTCATTTCTTAATGATTCAACACATTTTCTTCGCCATCCTTTTTTCACCATTTCATTCGAGCCATTACTCGTGCGTTGATGCACACTGTATGCAAGACACCCAATCGTCTATTCGAAGCACTCTCACCGCCACCTTCCGTTCACCTCAGACCATCGCCTCACCTATAAATATGAGCACCCTTGCCTCCATCGAAACCAAAGAGATCATCTCCTCACTTCAATTCTCTAGTATCTCCCTCACATAGCCATCACCATCCCGATCTTTGTCTAGACCTAGCGACACTCCTCCCCGACCCTCAACAGCACCAACATACAAATTGAGACCTCAGGTGAGTTCGTCCCTTCCCCCTCTTCATTTTGTGACCTTCAACTGCTTGTTTCATCGAGAATCATTGAAATGCCCAACTCGGTCCAAGCTCCTTTGCAGCCATGGTGGGGCTGAGGTAGGAGGAAAATCCCTATGTAGGTTTTATGGTTCTACCCTCTTCTTCGCCTCTTGTCATGTGTTTTTCGCGCGAGGGCATTTCAACCATTTTGCCTATCTATTTGGCCGTGTTTGACCGAAGCCACGTGAGCGCAGACCCAAAACTTGGCCTCCCATGATTGGGCCAGGTCACACGGGCTCGACCACCATGTCACTTCCTTTTTGCAAAGTCTTTTGCCTACATGGCATTTTCAAATATTCTGATTTGTCAATCTTAGAAAATTCATAACTTTTGACTCGATTATTAGAAAATGATAAATAAATATACTTTAGAATAAAAAAAATAAAATCTATTTAATAAAAATATATCCCGAACCTGATTTTAAAGTTTTCAAGGAAGTATTTTCAAGGAACTAAAATGTTTAAATAAAAATCCCTAAAATGTGTAATTAATTTATTTCAACTCCAAATTAACCCATCAAATATGTTTTCCTAATTAGATAAATATAACTAGTCGATTGGTCTAGTTGTCAAGTCCAAAATAGATGGTTTATTATCAAAGTACAAAAATTAGGGTTTCTACATTTAAGCAATACAAAGCCCTAATATATGTGATGAATAGTTGTATCTAGGATAAAAGTGGCATTGGACACATTTAGTTGGTGAAATGTCTTCTCTAGGACTCTCAAGTGAGGTATGTACATTCTAAACCCTAAGTTGGGCATTTTTTTTATCCAACCCTAAATTCCCAATGAGGCATGGACTTATACACTAGTTTTAATATTTCTTGTTTAGTATATTCACCTCATTAATTCTAGGGTCTTGGACCCCACTTGCCAAGTTTTCAATTACTTAAATCTACCATATACATTCTTCCAACATTATGATGTAAATGAATAATTAATTAATGTAGCGTACTTATGTACAAACCACCCATAGTTGGGCATGCGCTGTTTTGCCCAAGGGAATGTGATTACTCTCCCCACTTTTATATATATATATGTGTTTGGGAATGTGTTACTCTCCCTCACCTATAAGTTGAGGTTAGGTAGGTGCCTCAACCCTATATTAGTTTATTTTAGTCATATTAACAATCATGCATGCAACTTTATTACTAATTGACTTGGCAGAATTCTTAATTATGTACTTGCCTCATACTTTTGAACCTATTATCTTAGTAAATCTTTACCTTGCCATATTTTAAAAATTTAAATGTCCTTATTCCTTAAAATTGACACATACCTTTTCTCTCATCTTGATGGGTGATCCCAACCGCCCAAATCCAAGACAAGGTATAGGACCAGAGTAAGGAGTACCCGATCAGGAGTAGTACTACCAAGATGACTAGGTTACTATTGTTAGATCTTGTAGTTTACTTTCTAGTTTATATTTCAAAATTTTGAGCCAAATTTATGTAGTATCATAGTATTTACTTCCGTTTCTAATATTGACATTTTTGTATTTGATTCATGCTTATTTAAATGGAATTGTGAAGCCTGCATCCTTCATAATCAAATTTTAATAAAAGATGGATGTTGTGTATTTTCCATTATATTTTAGTGAGGAGGTGATATCCCATCTTTACAACATGGTCTGTTAGGTAGCTACTAGGGCACAAGTTGAAAGTGATGGTGTCTAGAAAGGGTAAGAACCTAAGGCCTGGCAATATTTTCCTCCGTTGCACTAGCTTGGTTTATGGGGACTACTAGGTTTATATGACATTGGCCTGGCCTGATCTGATACTGATTGCCTGAAATAGCATGCCTATAGGAAATAGTAGCCTTATCTATCTCTGTCAAATACTCTTAGAAATCTTACACTATGACCTTGTCTTTCAGGAGGGGTAACCTATTCAGAGATATGAACAATTCTGACAACCCCAACAACTTGGACACGCTTGAGACTCCTATTACTCAGACTCCACCAGCCTTGACCCCAGAACAAGAGTTGACTATGTTGCGTCAACTTCTCTCTACAAACTTGGTGGGACATCTCTCTGTTGCTGCAACTTCTACTGGAAAACCTGAGGAGTTCATCTTGACCAATTTTATTAAGATGCAGCCACCATATTTCAAAGGGGAGAATGAGTCTAATAATGGTAGACAAGGTAGATGACTGGGTGTTAGCCCTAGAGCGTACATTTGAGGGCATGGCGTGTCCTCCACACCAAAAGTTTTGCTTTGCAACCTATGTTCTAGATGGGCCAACCTGAATCTAGTGGAATGTAATTTACCGTACAAGGGACACCACAACTATGACATGGGAATAGTTCCTCAAACTGTTCAGAGAGAAGTATATCTACCAGACTTATCAAAAGAGGAAGGAAGTTAAGTTTTACAATCTATGACAAGGAAGTAAGCGTGTTTCTAAATGCGTTTAATGTTTCCTATTTCTTAAATGCTATTCTGTTGACCTTGGAACTAAATAGAGATCAACCATCTTCCTGGAAGGACTCAACTATAATGTGGGACGTGACCTTGTTCCCCAACTACCACTCACCTTTTTAGCAAATGGTGGACAAGACCTTGGCTATAGAGTCTTATCCTGGCTTTTAGTCTTCCATACCAAGTAACAACAATAAACAGAAGAACTCTAGTCGATATCAAGGGCGTGACAGATGCAATAGATGTTCCCGATCTCATCCACCTGGGAAGTGCCCTGTAGGCAATACACTGCCCCGAAGAGATGATAGACCCACACCTATCTCTCATGAGTGTGGCCAAGTCAGACATATTTGAACAAATTTTCCTCAACTTCAGCGATGACAAGTGCCAGCCAACAACTGCCTCAATGTCAGAATCAACCTCTGTGGAACAACAACAACAATAACCAACAAGGGTGCCGACTGCCTGTGGAGAGGTAAAATGGAAGGGTATTTTCTCTAGATGTTGAAGAAGTTAGAGAAGGCAATGAAGTCATTGAAGGTACTTTACACCTTAATATGCATCCTATTAAGGCACTTTTTGATTCTGGATCGTCAAATACCTTCATATCTACAAAATTTTCCTTATGCTAGAAATAGAATATGAATATATGGACCATGTGTTATATGTCAAAACACACCTAGTGGTAGAATCTGCTCCTCTTATCTCAAACTTTCGACCATGGATCTATGCATCTTGGGGAAGATGTTTCCTTTAGACTTTATCTTACTTGATATGACGACCTTTAACATTATCTTGGGGATGGATTGGCTGAAGAAATATAAGGCAATTCTATTCTGTGAAGAGTCAAAGGTTAGCTTGTTACACCCTAAAAAGGGAAGGATGTGTATCAAATTTAGGAAGTGAGAAGAATGGAAATTTTATATCTCCACCATAAAAGTCAAAAAACTTGTCTCATAAGGGTGTAGGACATACCTAGAATCTATAGTTCTTGATGCCACACCCCCCTGCTATGGAAAATATAGAAGTGGTATAGGAATTTCCTGACGTCTTTCCTAAAGAATTACCTGGGTTACCTCCAACACGCGACATGGAATTATCCATCGATCTTGTACCTAGAACTTCACCTATCTCAAAGCCACCTTACTGATTGGTACCAGCCGAACTCACTGAGCTTAAGAAGTAGCTTCAAGAACTTTTTGACATGGGTTTTATCCACCCAAGTGTTACACCCTAGGGAGCCCCCATCTTATTCGTAAAGAAGAAGGACTAATCAATGCGGATGTGTATGGACTATCACATGCTTAATAAAGTTAACGTGAAGAATCATTATCTGCTACCTCACATCAATGATCTTTTTGACCAAATCAAGTCAGCCACCATATTTTCAAATATGGACTTGTGAAGTGGTTAAAATCAATTACGGGTGAAAGATGAGGATGTTTTTAAGACAACTTTCAGAATTAGATATGGGCTTTATGAATTTTTCATCATGCCTTTCAGTTTGACCAATGTACCTTCTGCCTTTATGGACTTGATGAATCAGGTATTTCATCCCTACCTTGATCAATTCATTGTGGTGTTCATTGATGATGTCTTGATATATTATGAGTCAGAAGAACAACATCATGAACATTTGAGGATGCCACTCAACACACTGTGAGAAAACCAACTCTATGCAAAATACTCAAAGTGTGAGTTTTGGATCAAGGAAGTAATGTTCTTGGGTCATGTGATTTCTGCTGGACATATTGTTGTTGACCCCATGAAAGTAGATATTGTGACCAAATGGAAGGCTCTGAAGAATCCATCTGAAATTCATAGTTTCCTCAGTTTAGCAGGTTACTATCATAAGTTTATCAAGAATTTTCTCATAACTAGCCCTCCCTATGAAAAAGTTGACACGAAAAGAAGTCAAGTTTGTATGGACTCCAGAATGCTAGGATAGTTTTTAAAAGATGAAGAAGTGCTTAACATCTGCTCCTATTCTTGCATTACGTATTAAAAAAAACCCTATGTTATTTTCACCGATGCCTCTAAGCAAGGATTAGGGTGTGTTCTGATGCAAGAAGGTAAAGTGATTGCCTATGCCTCTCACCAGCTAAAGCCGTATGAAGAAAATTGACCTACACATGATTTAGAGATTGTCGCTATCGTTCATTCTTTAAAAAGCTAGCGACACTATATCTATGGACTCAAGTTTGAGGTCTTTTCTGATAATAAAAGTTTAAAGTAACTCTTGACGCAAAAGGATCTAAATCTGAGACAACATAGGTGGATGGAATACCATAAGGACTATGACTTTACCATCGCTTATCATCCCAATAAAGCTAATGTAGTTGTTGATGCTTTGAGTTGAAAGAGAATTGGAACTTGTGCTACTATAACTTGTTCTATATGGAAGAATCTGGAATATGTTTCTTATTGGAAACCACAACTGTGGAGGTTCCAGATGACAAAGATAGAGATAAGTTGTGCATTCATATGGCTAGCTTATCGATCATCCCATCATGGATTTTGGATATTGTTGCCGCCCAGTTAGAAAGTCCTGAGTGAGAAGAGATGAAGACTCTAACCATGAAACCACAATCTGACTTATCCATTGGAGTGGATGGTGCTCTCCCCTTTTGAAAAAGGTTGTGGATTCTTGAGGTTAGCAATCTGTGATAGAAAGGTTTGAGTGAAGCTCATGGGTCTAAGTACACTATTCACCCCGACATGACCAAGATGTATAAGGACCTACAACATCGCTTCTGGTGGAAGAATATAAATAAAGATATAACTTCTATGTATGTGTTGAGATGTTTGACTTGTCAACAAGTTAAGATATAAAATCAATGATCTGGTGGTCTTCTCCATCTGCTTGAGATTTTGGAATGAAATGGGAGAATATAACTATGGATTTTGTCACTAGTTTCCCTAAGACCAGGAAAGGTTGTGATGTTATATGGGTAGTAATTGATCGAATTACTAAATATGACCACTTTCTGCCTTTCAAATCCAATTACAAGGTTGAGGACATGGCATAATTATATATGGAGTAGATAGTTCATCTACATGGTGAACCCAAAGTGAAAGTATCCAGTCATGATCCAAAATTGACCTCTCATTTGTGGAGTCAAATTTAGGAAGAAATGGGAAGCGACCTAAGTTTCAGTACTGCTTTCCACCCACAAACCAAAGGCCAGTCAGATAGAACTGTGCAGATTCTGGAGAATATGCTTCGTGCTTGTGTTATGAACTGGGGAGGTGCATGGGATAGGCATCTACCCTTGGATGAGTTTGTGAACAATAATAACTACCAATCTATCATTGGTATGCCTCCGTACAAAGAATTATATGGAAGACCTTGTCATTCCCCATTACACTGGGATGACATGGGAGAACATACTCTAGTGAAGATTGATAACATGCAAATGATGATAGAGAAGGTTTAGTTGATTAAGAAGCATATGAAGCCACACAAGACCGACAAAATATGCATGCCGACAAGCATAGGTTTGATGTAAGCTTCTTAGTAGGGGACCATGTGTTCCTAAAAGTCAAGCCTATACGCTCTATTGCATGATCTAAAGTTAAGGGCAAGCTGAGTCCTCGTTATGTGGGACCTTTTGAGATTTTGGCTAAAATAGGAGAGTGTGCATACCGTCTAGATCTTCCTACTACATACAACAAGATCCATAATGTCTTTCATGTCTCAGTGCTGAGAAAATATGTGAAAGATCCTTCTCATGTACTCACGATAGAACCTTTGGATATTTGTGAGAATCTAACCAATGAGGAATAATCCATGAAGATTCTTGACACTCAGGTTAAGCAGTTGAAGAATAAAGAGATAGAGCTAGTGAAGGTCTTATGGAAGTACCATGGTTTAGAGGAATCAACTTGGGAACTTAAAGATGAGATGCTACATACTCACCCTTCTCTTTTTGTTTGAGATTTCAGGGATGAAATCCTTTTAATGGGTGGAGTGCTATACTGAACTTAATCTCAATATAATTGTAATCCCACCCACTCTTAAAGTTATCCTATCTTTCTTATAAGTTTGTCCTTAATGTTAAAATTGAGGAAATTGAGTGGTTTGGAGTAAATATGCATGCAAATATAAGGGTTAGTGCACAACTACCTCAATTAATATTTTATCAAGAGTTATGTTGCAAATGTCCACAAAAATGAGATAATTATTAAATAAATTTTAGGAATAAGGAATAATGTGGTTTATAAGTAGTTAATGAGAATCATAATCCTCTTACATTACCTTTCTCCTATTAAAAGGAAATAAAACATAAAATGGGGAATATTGTGTCAATTGATGACTCTTGAGTTAATGTGGAATTACCATCTCAAAATTTCACTCAAGATTTAATTACAAAAAACTTTTTCATATTAACTCATTTTCTTATACATTAATAAACACATTAATGACCAATGTGGTGATTAAGAGCCAAACTAAGAGTAAAATGAGTTTTAAGTGCATAGGAATATTGTAGACACTAAAATAGGCCTATGGTTTAAAGGTGGAATTAATTGGTCAATATTTGACCCTTCAAATTGATTTTCAACGAATTTATTAAAGTTTGATTAAGATTTTAATTTGATTTCATCAATGCCTCACATTAAACCTAAAGTCTTGACTTTAATTGATTATCATGCATTAAAAAACTCCAGCGGCTAATACACGCATGCCCTGCGCTGTCGATTTACGATACAACGACCCACAACCATCGCCTACCTCGTGCTGAGACAAGAACCAGGCGCAGTGCTGACAAGAATTTTCAAACGTCAATTTCTCTCTCATTTCTTAATGATTCAACACATTTTCTTTGTAATTCAATTCCCCTTTATTCCCCATTTTATTCGAGTCATTACTCATGCATTGAGCACACCGTACGTGAGATGCCCAATCCACCGTTGGAAGCACTCTCACTGCCACCTTCGGTTCACCTCAGACCATCACCTCACCTATAGATATGAGCACCCTCACCTCCATCGAAACCAAAGTGATCGTCTCCTCACATAAATTTTCTAGTATCTCCCTTGCATAGCCACCACCATCCCTATCTTTCTCCAGACCTGGAGGCACTCCTCCCCAACCCTTGACAACACCAACATACAAATTGATACCTCAGGTGACTTCCTCCCTTCCTCCTCTTCATTTTGTGACCTTCATTTCCTTGTTTCGTTAAGAATCACAGAAGCACCCAACTTGGGCCAAGCTGCTTCGCAGCCATGGTGGAGCTGAGGTAGGTTGAAGAATCCCCATGTAGGTTTTACAGTTCTACCCTCTTCTTTGCCTTTTGTAGTGTGATTTTCGTGCGAGGGCATTTCAGTCATTTCACCCATATGTTTGGCCATGTTTGACCAAATCCACGCAAGCACAAACCTGAAACCTGGCCTTCTATGATTGGGCCTAGTTACGCGGGCCCGGAAACCATGTCACTTCCTTTTCGCGAAGTCTTTTACCTACGTGGCATTTTCGAATATTCTGATTTTTCGATCTTAGAAAATTCATAACTTTTGACTCGATTATCAAAAAATTATAAATAAATATGCTTTGGAATAAAAAAAATAAACTATATTTAATAAAAATATTTCCCGAACCTGATTTCATAGTTTTCAAGGAACTAAAATGTTTAAATAAAAATCCCTAAAATGTGTAATTAATTCATTACAACTCCAAATTAACTCATCAAATATGTTTTCCTAATTAGAAAAATATAACTAATTGATTGGACTAGGTGTCAAGTCCAAAATTGATGGTTTATTGAGAAAGTCTGAAAATTAGGGTTTCTACATTTAAGATATTACAAAACCCAAATATATGTGATGAAAACTTATATCTAAGATAAAAGTGGCATTGGACACATTTATTTGGTGGAAGGTCTTCTCTAGGATTCTCAAGTGAGGTATGTGCATTCTAAACCCTAAGTTAGGCATTTTTTATCCAACCCTAAATTCCCAATGAGGAATGGACTTATACACTAGTTTCAATATTTCTTATTTAGTATGTTGACCTCATTAATTCTAGGGTCTTGGACCCCACTTTCAAAGTTTTCAATTACTTAAATCTACCATTTAATTCTTTCAGCATGATGATGTAAATTTCTGATTAACTAATGTAGTGTACTTATGTACAAACCACCCATAGTTGGGCATGTGCTATTTCGCCCAGGGGAATGTGATTACTCTCCCCACTTTTATATATATCTAGGTGTTTGGGAATGTGTTACTCTCCCTCACCTATTGGTTAAGGTTAGGTAGGTGCCTCAACCCTATATTAGTTTATTGTAGTCATATTAACAATCATGCATGCAACTTTAAAATATTTGACTTGGCAGAATTCTTAATTATTTACTTGCCTCATACTTTTGAACCTCTTAGCTTAGTAAATCTTTACCTTGCCATATTTTAAAATTTTAAATGTCCTTATTCCTTAAAATTGACACATACCTTTTCTCTCCTCTTACTGGGTGATCCCAACTACCCACATCCAGGACAAGGTATAGGACCAGAGCACGATTAGGAGTAGTACTGCCCAGATGACTAGGTTACTAGTGTTAGATCTTGTAGTTTACTTTCTAGTTTATATTTCAAAATTTTGAACCAAAGCTATGTAATAACATAGTATTTTTCTTCCGCTACTACTATTCACATTTTTGTATTTGATTCATGCTTATTTAAATGGAATTATTATGCCTACATTATTCATAATCAAATTTCTATACAAGATGGATGTTGTGTATTTTCCATTAAATTTTAGTGAGGAGATGATCTATACCGTGATCTAGCTGATGTGATGAAGTTAGAGCCAAATTCTCCACCTAATTTAGCATAATTGACAATACAATTTGCATATCAGCCACACACTATCTTAGAAACCAAAAAATATAGTCCACCTCATGTAGTCACTTATGAGAAGATCTTGCTGCTACCCAACATACCACTCATGTTATGCATTTTCCTATTGATCTACACACAAAAACTTCACTATCTATACTAATAGAGTTTTTGTGGATCTTGATGGATGCTATATAGGGTAAAACACAATATCATTTCAAGCACTCCAAAGATCCATTTGAGATACCATGGCCACAACATCACATGGGCACCGTGACTCTCTCATGTTCCAGGTGTCATCCCTTGTCCATATTCCCTTCAGCTAGGCCTTCTTCAAGTTCTCAGGGCCACCTAAATGAGCATGAAGGGTTTCTTACCCTCCATCTCCAATTTAATGTTTTCTTGGGAATGAGCAAATTTCTTAGCTTAGGGTGGATGTTGGCTGGTACAAATTATTTTCCATCCACACCTATCTATAATATATTCTTGTTTTATTTCAACATGTTAGATTTTCATACATTGTTTGTATTTAGTTTTCTTGAATTATGTGTGGATTTAAACTATTCTTATTTAAGTTCTTTGTTCTTGTAGTGCTAGTTGAATCCATTATCTAGTTGGCTTTGTTTACCCTCATGTGTTCATTGCATATAGAATTTTTCATAATTAAGTCAACTTTTGATGTTAACTATCTTTCTAAAACATGTCAATTGTTATAAATACCCATTTGCAGTCAATGAATATAAGAATCATGCTACCTAAAAGAGATTATATCAAGACACATTTTCATGTGAAAGGGGACATGATAAATTATTATGTATATTTTTATAGATCTTATGTTGTTGGCGAAGTGGTTGGCTTATTTACCATATAAATCATATGTGAGTGTGTTATTTTCTAAAAGTTGCATAGATGTTTGTGAATGAATCAACATTTCCATTATAAAAAATATGTAACTACAAATTTATTGGAAATTGTAGAGTTGAAGAACACATTAAAATTATTGTATGTGACTTGTAGTCATAGGGTTGATAGTGGAAAAGTATCGACATATTTTAAAATATGAAATTATGTTTCTAACAAATATATTCATTTTATCTATAAGAAATATAGATCAATCATATCTATTTATACGAAAGAGATGCAACTTTTATATTCTTCTTAGATTTGGTGTTATGATTCCAATATGAATGCAATATTTTATAAGCAGATTTATTCTTTTGTTTAAGGTATATAAAATGGACATTTCATATAATAAACATGGCTCATGAATATCTTAGTTCAACTATCACGATATGATTTGCAATAAAAGAATTGTGTTGATAGGTTTTTACCATTTCCTTGAACCTTACTAATGTACTACAAGGAAGTAGAAAATATATATGTTATGATATCTAACATTTTTATTCATATAAATCATTATCTTATAGTAGTAAATTAAAATCCACATATTACTTAAAAACCCACAAATTATAATTTTCCATATGGATCTTGGAATTTGGCCTACTCCTTAAAAGTCCATAGGCTTGAAAGTGAACAAGTCCCTCTTTTCCATTGAAGTTTCCATCTTTGTAAATATGAAGTATAAAATATAGAAGTTTTATCATTAGAAGAAAAATAGGAACATATACAAATATAGGATAAAATCACATTAGACAATTTGATTTGAGAGAAGTTATAGAATGATGTGTACTTCAATACTATTTTTTTTTATAAATGTTATACTACTTGTATTTGCAATGATTAAGTGTATGATAATGTAAAAAAGCTTTATATATATATATATATATATATATATATATATATATATATATATGGCTCATCTTTAATACCCATCTTGGTAGCCTAGAACTAGCTACCCGTGCTGCTTAAAAATTAATAATTTGGTCAGATGAGTACTATGTGAACAAAAAAGTATCTATGTTGAACAAAAAGTAACTATTCAAATCAAAAAGTAAAACCGTGCAAAATGCACAACAAAAATTCTGGAAGAAATATGCATTTGTATATTTGTTATATCTGTTATAAATGTAACTATTTATGCATGAAAAGTAACAGCTTGTAAGCTAATGTAACCTTCTACATGTGTAAAGTAAGAAATTCCAAAAAAAGTAACCCAATTTGGAGCGGGTTGCTACCCACATAGACATTGAATGAATGCCCATATATATGTATGTATATGTATATATCTCTCTCTATCTATGTGTGTGTCCATTCATTCAATACCCACCCGAGTAACTAACCTTGTGTAATTTTTTTGTAATAGGAAGACACACAATTGCAACTAGACAATTAAAATTGAGAGGATATGGTTAAACATGTAACATAAAGACCCATTGAATATAGTGTAATTTTTTTACAATTTTAACATAAATATCATTTTATTATGTTTGATGGAATAAAATATTCACGTTGTATTTATGAAATGAGTCTTTTTTGGTACCTTCATATTATAAAACATATACACAACTAACTAACTTTAGTTACCACTTGGGAAATAAAGACAATCCCATTTGTATACATATACCTAAATACACACACATATATATATTGTTTTATTATGCTATTTTAGTTCACGATTGGCTAATATAAAGTAGAAAACACACGTGGTTTCAGATTAAGAACTAACTAAAAAACTTTGCTATGCATAAATTGGGAAGAACCACCCTTAGACCCAATGTCAAGAAGAGGCTCGTCATGATGACTCTGGGTTAATCACAACAAGTATAAGGAAACCCCATCATAAGTGAACCCTTAATAAATTTGAACTTGACATGTTCGTTAGTATCATAATCTACAAACCACTTTGGCACACCCTTGCTACAAAAAAAGTATATGCATTTTCATATTTATAATTTTAAACTAATAAAAAGTTGAAGAAGAGGAGTTCATATACAATTACAAATATTGTTCGAATTCATCTTCCAATATGGAGTAGTTCTGTGGTTTTCATAGATTGATATGTAGATGCATAGATCTATATAAATAATTACATTTTGTCACAAAATATGAAAACTTGTTTGTTTATAATTTCTACACATAGTACTCATAATTTTATCAAAATATGATAGAATTATTTTCTAGATTTTAAATAATTTTCATAATATTGTATCTATAATTTTAGTCTAATGTCAATA